>CM020512.1:8358404-8413404 GCA_009823395.1 Thamnaconus septentrionalis
AAATAAATAAAATGAAGAATGATAACTATAAAAGAAAACAGCCCACAGGGACGAGTTGGGGAGGATGATGCATGAACAAATTCACAGTGAGCGAGTCCCGCCTCCAGGGGTGTGTTGTGTAACTGCTGGATGTGTTCGGAGAGGAGGCAGAGTAGACGGGTGCTTTGACTCACACCTCCCACGCGCACACACACACACACACACACACGCACACACACACACTTCAGCGTTAATTCTGATGTTTTTGTTTGCTCTTTGAACCTTTCAGCTGAGAAACAGAAGCAGCGGCTTTCATTTAAAGGTCCCACATCCTGAACATTTTCTGCTCTTTATTTTTCATCCCCGTCGCCACTGAAGCAGTTGCACATGATTAATCGCCGAAAAAAAAAAAGAAACTGCAAAGATTTCAAAAAACCCCGTACATTTTACATATATACTTAGCCCTCTGTTTACAGTCTCCCTAAAAAAAAACACTCAGTTACAGGAAGACGCTGAAACTGAGACTTTGTTGTATCTCACACGTGATTGGAGGGAGGCAAAACAAACACAGGTTGTGGCGAACACCTGGCTGAGGCCGCTGCCACTAACCTGAGGGAGGCGTCAGTGCCTTTTGTGACATCACAAGGGGTTGAGGAACGTTAAGCTGTTGCTACACTGCAACAATGAAACTGTCAGTTCATCCAGGAGGGGAGTTCAGAACCTTAGCGGAGATTCTCGGTCATCAGTGTTTCACACTTTGGTGATTTAAAGTCTTCCTGGCCGCGTAGCAAAAGTACAATTTTGCTCAGGAATCTCTCGTTTACTTTTACACCAGGCAAACTCTCTGCCCACCCCCACAAAACAGCCTGCGGTAAATAGTTTTGTCTGAGTTGGAGGAGATTCGGACCCCACTGGGGGCTTTAATGGAATCATTTCCTGTTTGCCGCTACAGGGAAAATTTCACGGCACTGTGTCTCGCACACTCAACCGTCACCTGTAGACTCATTAATGACCTGTGTCTTATTTAAGCACATGTTGACTTTCTGTTCAAACGCACGCTTTCCTCCAAGAGAGCAGGTGCCTCAGTTGGACACTGCGCTTTGTTTTCACCAGGCGAGTTAACATTCCTTCCATCCAATATGTTTTCAGCCGGACTCCCCGAGGCGCCCGGTGGCCCACGCGTTATTGTCTCGTCAGTTAGGGGGTCTGGGCAAATATTCAGAGCGCTGAGTTACCCCCAGCCCCCACTGCGGGGAAAATAAATATTTCCATTCATGTGATCACGTGTTTCTACTGCTGGGCAACATAGATGATTTTTAAGACTCAAAGATAAAAATTTTTTAAAGAATTTCAATCTGTTGCACTTAAGACAAAATTGTGGGATATAGTTTACATGTGTAGTTTTTGTGCTGTTCACAAAAATAAAACCTTTTTTTTTCAATCGGCTGTCAATATTCATAAAATACATTAATTCTTCATGTTATTCAAAGTTATTGGTCGGTTGCAAACAAAATGGGAGGTCCAAATGCAAATCTCTATAATTCAATTCATCTAATTTTTTCACAATAGTTTCACAGTCCATCTTAGAAGCGACCAAGCGAATGCGCTCGCTGACAGCCGTTCCCCACTGCAAGCACAGTCACGGATCTGCGGCAATGGTGACGATGGCGAGCAGCCACCTGAGGGGGGGGTCTTTCATTTGGATGATTGTTTCTGCCCTGTTCTGTTGCATAACAGCAAGGAAATCCAAGACCGCTTTTTTCTTTTCTTTTCTTTTTTTTCTTCCCCCTCACGAAACATCCATTATTCATCACGTCGTCCCTGTTACTGATGATGTTGTCATTCCTCGCACGAAACAGACTTGAGACAGACAACATAAACGTAAAACATTCCGATTCTCTTTCCATGAGGATAGACTGCACCTAATGAACAGGTTCTGCCTGAGCTCAGGTATAACCAGACTGTATTTGCTCACTTTGCATGGGGGGAAGGGAAGGGTGTCTGAATGAGAGCTTCAAAGATTTGGCGTCTTTTCTCACCTACAGGGCAAGACAAACTATATAAACAAGAAGAGGAAAAAATATAATCCAGTCTCGGTGGAGGCTTCAAATTGGAAATTACATGTTGTTACCCCCCCAGGTAATAACACGGCCAACCCTACAATTAGACATGCGAGACAGTGGTTGTCTTTGTGGCCTTATGCTTTGCCTGAATATGACTTATTTATATGGTAAATATGTATGTATCTGTCAGGGATCCCTGTGTGGGATGGCTGCCACGCATCTGCTGCTGCTGCTGCTGCTGCTGCTCCTACTGCAGCATCACGTCCTACAGGAACGCAACCAAACACTCCATCACCATCTCTCCTTGGCTGCAACTTCCAAGAGCGAGGGGACGCTGCACCACCAAGGCTGCAGCTGCACACAGAACCGGACCAGGTCTGCGGTGGCCCACATTGACCCTTACCTTCTTGACGGACTTGAGCGTGGGGACTGCGGTGAACGCCGCCGAGGGCATCTCGCCGACGTTCATGTTCACGTCGCTGCTGTTCTTGCTGACGGTCAGCGCCGAGTATTTCTCCGCCACGTTCTCCGTCTCCTTGACATACTTGGTGGCTTGCTTGACGTCCGCCTTGCAGTCGACGACCGAGTCGCTCATGGCATCCAGGTGGTAGCCGGGAGGCCGTTTAAACCGGGAGGCGGGGATGCGGCGAGCCGGAGTCTGGTTCTGGTGGTGCTGGTGCTTGGGGTGGTTGTGAGCGGTGTCCTTCCTTAATTTTCCCCCTTCCGGAGCACGTCCTCTAGAGCCGCCCGGCAAATACACCTGCCTCGAAGGGAGAGATTAGCCGAGCCGAGCTGCTGTCGAGCTTCACTACTTTACTAGAGAGTAGCTCCTCTCGGTCTGCTGCTGTCATCATCCGCAGACAGAAGCAGCAGCAGCAGCATCTCCCCGCCCGACAGCAGGGGGCGGTCTCACGGGAGGGAGGCCGTCACCTGAGCGGGCTTCGTCCGTGTTCTGTCCCCCGGAAGTTGCAGTCCGTGCGCAGTAACGAAGCCAGCAGCCGGTATTTAGCCGCTTTCCTTACTAAAAAAAAAAAAGAAGAAGAAGAAGAAGAAGAAGAAGAAGGAGAAGAAGAAAAACTGGCATGGTCGTGTATTTCAAATTCTGTAAACGCCACTAATTATCCAAGTACGCGTAACTTCGAAGGCACAAGCAGGGCAGCATCAGGTCCCGCCTCCTACGTTCTGATTGGCTAAGCAGAGGACGCGTTCCCCAACCTATGGGTTCTGATTGGCTGAAGTCGCTTCAGCGCCTTTTTGTCCCTGGCAGGTTTAACATAGTAAAGCGCAGGGCACAGCACGTGATCACGGTGCGGCGCATACATCGCAGACTTACATTGTAATATACATTTAATCGGAGCCGTATTTAAGCCATGAAATGAAAAGTTGTCGCAGGCTTGAGATCTGCATGCAAACAAGCCATGAATCTGGAGATCAACCGTGGGGGCGGGATGACCTAAAATAAAAACAAATATATGACACACCTGAAGGCATTTTGTCTACACATTCATTTCATCCAACTAGGAGGGAAAAAAACAGCAACTTTTAGACCAAGTGTGGAACAATGTACCTGATGCCATTTCCTTAAGCTTGAAAGGACTGGATGAATCCAGGATTAATCAAACCTTTTAAAAAAAAAAAAAAAAAAATGCAAACTCCATTTGGTGAGTAAAAAAATAACAACTTTTTTTGTTTTGTTTGTGTTTTTTTTTTAGAAACAAAAAAAAATGTTAGACTCACCAATGAAGAAACTGTATGAATATTGTATTGTATGAAAAAAGGATGCAACACTCATTTTTTTTAATCTTAAAATGACTATGTCTAACAATTAAATTGTATAAAATGCATCCAGGTAGTTGGGCAAATACACAACCACATCCAAAACACGTGGGAGAAGAAAAGTATTTCTGTACAACTGGGTAAACACTTTAGTTTTGGCTCACTAAGAACATTCCATGCACAAGTCCTAAAGCCTAACATGCATCTGTTGAACAACCAAAAAGTCACAATACAGACGGTCACCCAAAAGGTTTCACAAGTGTCCTAAACGAATATATGTATCATTTACAAAGAAAAAGAATGAATCGATATTCACAAAATCTCATCGTCACGTCTCACAGAGTGCATCATTGCACTCGTCATTTTCCTGTGTGATACAAAACATGGATTAGACTTCGTTTTTCTTCTTCAAAACCTCATGAAAAAAAAAAAAAAAAAAAAGTTGGTCCATATTGCTCTGCCAGTCGAGCAGGATGTGAGAACAATTCCCCATTTAAAGAACCAAAGTCCAGACAAAATACCCCCGGCCATGAATCCCTGGAAGACCAGTGGATGGTGAAGGATTGGGTGTGTGAATCAAGAGTAGAGTCTTAAGTGGGGCAGAATTCACAGGAAGAAGCGATGCCGTTTGCCAACGGTGCTACTGGACTCTGATCATCTGAGCCACCGTCTCGTCCGCTCCCATCTGCGCTGCGTCCGTCTACAGCACGGGAAGACAAAAGATCACTGTTGTCAGTTTTGTTTAAAGGCAAAAACTGAACGCTATGAAAATGCAGAGGCATTTTTTTTGTTTGTTTTCCTTAAAAATATTTCTCAAAAACACCGCTGCGTACCTGACCCAGCGCCATAGCCATTTCCTCCTTGGTCTTCGGTGAAAAGAAACGGCCTCCGTCTCCACGTTTACGCTGCATGGCGTGACGATGGCGAGACTCGTGCAGGTATTTCTGCAAAAGGTTAAAAGCAGAAAATCACCTCCATTACTCTAAAATTCAAGTCCAGGTTGCTGAGATAATTAGCTGATGAAAGAATGGCAAAAGACCAGCCAGCATCTGGCGGACGCAGGCCGGAACTGGAACTGACCCTCCTCTCTTTGGGGATCTTGCCCTCAGCCTCCAGCTTGGCTCGAGCCTGCCGCCGCTTCAGGATACGGTGGTACTGTTTGGCGTTGACGTACAGAGGTTCTTCTTCCAGCATCTCAGCCCCCGGCAGAGGGATTCGCTGCATAGTGGGAACTGTGCTGCTTCCGGGAACCATCTGAACAAGACAAAGAGAGGCCAAAAAAAATGGAGAGAAAGAGAAGAAGGAGTTTTTGAAACATGGGTTATATGCTGTTTGTATATGCAGTTTCTGTGTAAACAGTGAAAATGTATGTCATGCTCAGAATGTATGACGGGACCAGGGATCCTTATCAAAGGGCATCTAACAACAGGCAGAATGAAACTGATGGTTCCCTAAATAATAGTTTCTGTAACTTAAGAGTTCTGGGGGGTTTTAGTTGTTCTTAGTAGTTTGTAGGGTTATGAGATTTTTTACTGTAGGACACAGAAACTCTGTCTTAGATGTGCAGGAGGAGTCGCAGGCAAGTAAGCAAGTGATTGATGGGCAAATCATAGTTAGAATTAAGAATTGCAGATTTTTTTTTTGTTAAATGCAGTTAGTAAACACAGATAAACTCCAACTTTAGGAGAGAATTCATGCAAAGTAAAGAAAAAATAAATGTGAAGCACCTGTGTGGTAACACCGTGCTGTAACACACTCACAATTATTAATTCATCTCAAGCGCACCACAAGATTCAAATTACAGTTGGGATGAACTGTTAAAATTAAGTGATGAATATTTACGTGCTCATCACATCTTTGTGACCTCCACCACATCTCGTGATTTTAGATTTTTGTCTCAAACAAGTATATAAATAAGGTGTTGGGTACCTCAGCACAGGGTCTTACCATGACCATTCCACCTGCATTGACCATGTTTCCAGAAACGGGCAGGGTGACGGTCACAGTGCCTTGGCCGCTGTTGGTTGTGTTAGTGTTGGCACCCCCTGCCTGTACGATCTGGGCACCGGCCAAACTGGCAGCTGGAATTGTGATCATTCCTGTGAACAGATCATCAACATGGCTCTTGAGTGAAAACACAACCAAAGGGTCCAACAACTGCTGCTTGTGGAGCAAAGGAGGCAGAAGGCAAACGCGCGAGGTGGGAGGAGGGGCTTAGTTACCCTGCTGCAGCACAGTTCCGTCTGCGTTGACGGGCTGATAGACTATCGTTTGTCCATCAGCAGTCTGTGCCACCTGCTGGCCCTGCACGCTAATCTGCTGGCCCTGCAAGACCAAAACACATTTTGTAAAAAAGAAAAAGAAAAAAGTGACCAACTGATTTTGTGGAAAGGTTAGTGCGCAACTGAAAGGGATTCAAAACCTGAGTCTGTCCAGCCGTGATGGCGGTTTGAGGCTGCTGGATTATAATCTGTTGAGGCTGGCCCTGCTGGCCCTGGAGCTGCAGAGTCTGACCACCCTGGAGCTGGATCTGACCCGGCTGCACCAGCTGGATCTGCACACGACAAAGAGCACATAGTGCCGTCAGTCAGCAGTTTGATTTACGTACGCCGCTGTTCTGATGATTAATGGGAAAAAAAATAAATAAATAAAATTTACAACATTAAATATGAACCAGTTTTATTTATGATTTAGGGATTTCCTGTGACTTTTTCTGCCCTGAATTAGACCAAGCCCTGAAAGAAAGTAGGACAATGAGCACTCTCTAAAACTCAAAACAACCTAGAGGTGCAAAACCCAGGTTAAACTGTCAAAAAAATTAGAAAAGACCAGCAGCACTCAAGGGTTCACTCAAAAACAAAATTTATATTGTTGGTCCTGTGCCTGCCAGCGAGGAAAATAAATTTTGTTTTTGGATGGACACTTGAGTGCTGCTGGCCTTTTCTATTTATTTTTTTTTCTTCACATCTACCAGTCCTATTCAACACATAATAAGCTCTAATGTCGTTGTTTACCTGCTGTAGTCCTTGTGCTCCAGACACAGGGACCTGCATTATGGTTTGGCCCTGACCCCCAGACATTGCCTGGACCATGATGGGCTGCCCCGACGATGTGATGAGCTGCCCGCCGCTCACTTGAACCATCAGCGGCTGTCCCTGGACCTGCAGTCAAACACACGCAGCCATTACAGGTGCACTTTTTCGGTGCAAGTCGCGCGACTAGACCAAGATGAGCGCAAACACTAGTAATTCCTGGAATGCGGATTCTGCAGCTACCGCTGACGTTCATCTACATTAACTTAAAAGCACAGGATTATTCATGATGCTCCCATCGCATTGATTTGCATCGACATCTGTAAGCATACAGATAATCCAACTTGCATCCACAGGTGAGCAAGACACTGCAATGGCTGGATGAAAGACTGCGGCAATAGTTTAAACAAAAACATCTGGAAGGACAGCACATCGATGTTATAAACTATAGCTACATGTTGTGATGTGACAAGCCAGTGGACAACATCTATGGATCCATGCCATCGAAAGCTGGTTCTTCTGCAGCCACATCACAACCCGCTTTCATCCTCGTCAAGTAAGACGCTTGCTTATGAAAGCAAAAGGAAGAGCACAGCTCAGACATGAAGTGGTCTTTTCGCAGTGATGGACACAGGTGGACAAAAGGTCGATATACAACACGCTGTGCCGAGGAACATGCAGTTCAGGGGAAGCTGTATGACATGCCAGGAGAGCAGAGATAAACCAAAACAGGACAGAGATGGGTGGTGTGCGACAGCCGTCGCTGCTGCATGCAAACTCGTAGGCCGCAATGCTGTCTGGACACTGACACAGGCCGGCGGTGACACCACTACCTGGAGTGTCTGCACCTGCTGGCCTGAGGCCGTCACCACCGGAGCCTCTGTTTGCAGCTGCACAGCCGTCACTGTGCCCTGTGCCTGCGGGCAAGGCAGGACAATACAATACATTCTCAGACAAGTTAACATCAGACTGTCGTCAAGTGGAGTCCCATGGAAGGAAGCCTATCCACACTTTGGAACCTGAAATCTGTGAACCTCACAATAGAATTCATTAAAGCTGTGATAGCACACTTCCACCACAAGTGCATTAAATGGAGTAAGTTTAGAGAGCTCACCTGCTGTTGGATCTGTCCATTGGCTGTCTGTACAACTATCTGCTCCCCAGTAGTAGTGGTGGCAGTGGTGTACTGCTCCATGACGTCTTAATAACAAGGCCCTCTCTGGACAAAAAAAAAGAGGTATTAGTAGTCGGCCGACATTAAAATAACAAGCATTAGGTTATATACATGATAATGCCGTATTGCTCATTGGCTAGACTCCTTGAAATATTACATTGTGGACCTATCCACACGTTTGCTACTCAAACCATCTGTTCCCAATTCTTTGTTCGCGGGGGTTAAACCCCGTTTATGCGGAACGCATCTGCGGCCTTTGTTTGGAATTCGACTAAGCCATTTGTACGGCAACACAGGCAATTTATTGGAATATTTGTAACCCACCATTTTAAATCATAAACAACCGTTACCTTGGCTCATGCGAGTCTTTGTGATAACAGCTAACGGCTAGTCAAGGCTAGCAAGCGCTAGCTAAAAGCGTGGTTTTAAAAAAGCAGAGGGTGTTTGGTGTTAGTCAGTCGACTTTATAACGAGTTTCATGAGTAACTTGTTTTTTTGTTATATTTGTGATTAACTGCGCGAGGTTGCACTTGATGGTTCGGCGTCGGAACCGACCGACCGCCCTTTTGATAAAGCAACGATATTCTTGCTAAGCCACTAGCGTTAGCACGGGCTTCTCGCCCAACAGAGATCATGTTTCCCCGCAGAAGCCATTACTGATTGTGGCGTGTTGTTTGTAACGCGAGCGGCCGAAAAACACGGTGGCCGAAATTGCAGCGCTGCCATTTGTTTTTTTGCATTAAACGGGGTTAGTCATTTGGTTGGTCCATAGCAAACCAATCCGTGCTGACAACTACCAATGCCTTCAATCGGCTCTCCCTTACCGTATCTTCGCTGTCCGGTTTCCCTCTGATTGGCTCTAGTGCAGCTCGCTGAAGCCCAATCAACAAAGTGAGCGAACAAAATGGCGCAAATGATACAACGGCAGCTGGGAGGAGGTGAGTAGTTGTGCGACACATGAATATTAAGAGGGCGGTACAGCAGGGTGCGCTGCCAATTTCGCTCAGCAGATGTCGCCCTTTCATTCATCTCTTTGTTTCATGTGACGTACCATTGGAAGCTGCATTTTCTTCTGTTTTTCATATCTAAGACGGATCTATTTGAAGAAAATAAAATAAAATACTCAAGTGCCATTGAATCATACAATTTGTGGCACACTTTTGAGCCACAAGTACCGCACACAAGCGGGTCCACAAAACGATAGAACAGAAACTGGGTCAACGTAATAAGCTGGGCCTCCCCTCCGCTTGGTGGCAGTCAAGTACGTCGGACTGTCACAAACGAAAGCGCTGTTTGCGGAAGTACGTCCACGAGCTTCAGGGACGTGAACGTAAATGTGTTTATGTACTTTGTGACGAGGAGACCCCTTTGTCCTGGCACACGATGAGCTTTGGCAACTAGGCGTGTTTTATTGTTGCCTGAGTGCTCACAAAGAAACAGCAACTTTTCCGTCCAATGGCGCGACTTCTTCAGGTCCTCTCCGTCTTCTCCAGAGTCGGCGTCCTCTCGGTCGAGCCCCCAGCTTCCACCAGGGGATGCAGGTTTGCGAGCAGAAGCGGGGGCGCGCCATGGGTCGGCGGAAGAGCTTCCAACAGGGCTTCGGTGTACGATGAGGGGGTGACGGGTGAAGGTTCAAGCTTGGAGGATGTGGAAGACAAGCTCCAGGCCTTGGCTGAGTGAGTTTCATAGGCAGTAAACAACAAACGTGTACCGGTGCGCATTGTCTTTACCATATCTCCTCCTCTCATCGTCTCCAGAGAGGGGAGGAAGAGGCGGCAAACTGTCAAATTCCACATGCTGAGGAGGCGGATGACACCGTCAGGAGCTCCTCAGAGGAAGCTCACCTGGAGCGCCATTGAGCAGATCAGGTGAGCATCTCTGTAAAGTACAGCCCCCATCCTTTCAAACAAGCATTTGCGTGGCTTTCAATTAAAATGTCATTCATTCATTTGAAGGTATCTAAAGGAGGAACAGCCTGAGGAGTGGACAGTCGAGCGCCTAGCGGAGGGATTCTCCGTCACCCCTGATGTCATCCTCCGAGTCTTGCGGAGCAAGTTTGTCCCACCTCCTGAAAGGAAAACCAAGCAGGATGCCAAAATATCAGCTGAACTTGGTCAGCGAGTGTTGGCCTCCGGTGCCAGGACTGCAGAGGACCGGCTGAAGCTCACAGGAAACCAGACGCCAGCTGTGCTTCTACCTGGACGGAGGGACGGGTCCATAGCACCTGTGGCCGACCAGGCCTTGATGCTGCAGGATCAAAGTATGGGATCCCTTGCTCCAGTGCCACTTGCTGCTCCAAACACTCAGACAAAAGGTGAAATGGGGCGAGACGCCTCAGCGGCCATATTGAGAGAAGAGGACACAATCTCTGAGACAGACCCACAGTCAGATGAGCATGAAGGGAGCTGGGACGGACGAGTGTGGACAGAGGAAGAACTAGAGGAGTTTCTGGATTTGGAAAACACCTCTCCTGTTGTTCAAGTTGGAAAAGACTTCTTTGACGCTGAGGGCAATTTCTTATATAGCATCTGATGACCTCCCGAGTTGAAGTGGGTGCTTGCTATGTGACAACTTAAATCATAGCATCCACCATGATCCTAATCTGTCCTGGGAGATTAGGGATGCATAGACATGGAGAAAAAAATTTCAGTGTCTGTATTTATCATTTTAAATTGTTATTCGCTGTCATTACTTTCTATAGAATAAACAATTCTGAATACAAATATTGAAGGGTATCTTCGATGAAACTGGGCCTATGACACAACAAATACATTTTGCAGCAGCTGGAATCCACCATGTAAAAGAAGGCCGCTCAGTCTCCTGAGATGTATTTTGCGATTCCAAATTTATTTTTAGCCCAGGGCTAAAATTTTATCCCAACTCATACTTTTTACATGCCTGTGGGTAAATGAGGCAATTAGTCAAACAAAAGAATATTAAGTGAATTTATTGGCAAACCAAAAGAAAACCAACTTAAATTAAAAAAAAGGAGAGAAACAGCAGATACAAAGTTGCAACCTTGGATATTTACAGAACCATCAACAATGATTTGTTAATTTATACAGCAGTTTTAAACCATAAGAAAAAAAGTTACCTTCACTTAATGCAATGAATTATCAGTAAAGAACTTGCAGAGAGTCTCCCAGTGTAATTCAGCTACATAGTGACCCTGTACGTAATCTGAGCTGGTTTAAATACAACTGAACATGCTATATTAGACTCTTTTGCTCCCCATGGATTCGACAAGTGCTACTCCAAGTGCGAAAGAGGCCGCAAGCTAAACCATGACGCACACAGGAAGAGCCGTGCATTACATCCTTACAGCAGGCACATGTAGGAACACGGCCTACTGACTGCCTCTAAAAGTGTACAAAAACTGTATTGCAGATTTAACGCGACGCAGGCAAATAACGCAGGTAGTAAAGTAAAGGAAAAGATTGGAGTTGGTAAGATACAAAACCAAATCTAATTCAGTAGTATGACACCAGCTGTCACGATATGCTTTTCCACAAAAATTGAGAAACTTCAAATGACCCTGTCACTGCAGAGATTGCGCCATCTTAGATTGTGCTTCTGTCGTTCTTGAGCTGTACAAAATGTACACAAATTAATCAATTTTGTTTTTTCTCCTGTGCCTCGGTCAAATAATGTGCATGTATATATTTGAATTGTACAAAATATCTGCAGATGCAGTATCTGCTATCAAACTATACTTATGTCATTTCTACACTTTTTTTTTTGTTTGGTACAGAAGGTCAAAAGTCTGTTTAGTTAGAAAATCTGCTGTAATGAGCACAGGGACGGGGACAAAATGGCTACAAAGATGGTTACAATCTCGCCACATGGATGATGAGGTCACTTTCAGGTAGAATCTACAAACTAAGCATACAAAAAGACATTGTGCTTTAGGCAGTTACCACTGCGGGCGATTTTCAATCGATTCAACCAAACTCTGGCCTCCAAACATACACGCTTTAGCAACTTGTGCACTCGCTGACAGCCCTGCATTAGATGGAGCAACTCACCGCAATAGAGATATTGTGCTAGTAGAATAATTTAACGTGCATGGGGAAAATAGACTCGATCCAAACATGTTATTGCTGATGAACAATACAAGTGGGAACTTCTCACTTGCGTCTTATTACTGTAGCCATGGTCCTCGGCGCCACGGGGACCCCACAAGAATGCAGGCTGGTATTCAAAATACAGACGACAACAGGAGAGTTCACAAGTTGGAAAAACAAAAAGCGTTAAAAAAAAGAAGAAGAAACAATTACATACTCCTGACCATCTGTGGGCACAATTTTTTTTGACATACAAATACTTTATGAAAAATAGGGGGTGAGACTCGTGGTCTGAACAAAAATATTCTCATTCATCCCAGACAAACTCAATAGCACGTTCGAAAGTCTAAAAGAAGTGAGTGAATGTACAGGTGCATGATGAAAAAGAAGAAAAAGAAGGCTCAGATCTTCAAGACGGAGGAACTATTTCCAGGAGTGGTCCCAGCTGATGGCAGTGCCAGGACCCATAATGCAATGCTGGTGGATTTATACAAGCTTCGCTTCGAGCCACATTGCTCAGGCTTTTAACAGCAGTTCAAATTAGTGCAGCAGCTCTTCATTGCCGAGAATAAATAACTTGAGGTTTCAAATTCAGATCAGTGGCTTAACATCAACGTCTGAAGCACAACCCATAAGAGACTTCCGGCAAGGCTCCCGACCGGGCCGCTGGCCCCCCGGAAGCCTGCGTACATTCAGTGGACTTCAGACTTGACAGCGGTTTGACGTAGGTTGACTCCGTCCGGCAGCTGAGGCCAGACTTGAGTTAAAGAAGGTGAGCGGAAGAAGCGGCTGAAAGACAGCAGAGCGACAGGAGTAGCCGTTCGCCACAGGGGGGCAGACTGGGACCTGCTGCTTCCAGGCAGGGCAGGTTATTCCTGCTATTCCAGCAATTCCTGTTGGGAGAGGGCAAAGTAGGTTAACCTGAGTCAACGGCCGTGTGAAAGCAAAGGAACTTTCTGGTTCTACTGACACACGCAAACTTGTTTAAAGCCTGACACTTCATTTTCCTGCATGCCGACTGATTTGCGAGAGGAATTATAAAAAAGAAAATGCACACAATGATCCCTTACTTTTCTTCTTTCTTGAAGATGTGCATGAGTACTTTGATTTCAATTGGTTTTTAATTGGTCAGCAGCCATTATAGACGACATGCATTCTGCAGCAGGTGTATATGATTTTAAAGGGTCGTATTGGTACGAATTAAAACAAGATTTTCAGCTGTTGTTATTTTTCTTTTCTCTGTCCGACTATGTTTTTGTCTCCAAAACATTTTCCTGACATGAATAAACCAACAGGCATTCGTCACTGCACACAGGATGCAACTGGTTTCGCCAGTGCTGACGAAGCAGTTTCTATGCCAGCCTTTGTGCGCGAGAACAAAGAGGTATCTACCTCATCCGAGTCTTCGTGAAACTCAATCTTGCCGTTCTGACTGTGGTCCGTCTCCAGCGCCTCGTCCATGGTGTCGGCAGCGGGATCCTCCACGTGCTGCTGCAGCACCGAGTACCTGTGAACCAGGAACCTGCAGGGAGACCATTGCGGCTGCCATCAGGCCCCCGTCGCGCTCGCGTCGTAAAAATGCAGAAGGGAAAACACAACAAGAAGAAACATCTGACCTGCCGCCACAGACGTATTTCTTCACAAAGAGGACCCCACCGGCGACGCTCAGCAGCATGACGATAACAACCGTGACCACGATGGGCGCCGTCTTGGAGGAGGAGGTTTCAATCTGCGTAGCAAAAGACAAAAAACACACGTTAACGAGTGGATCGCACATGCAAACGGGCAACTTGAGTGTTCGGTTTTGTGGGGAACTGACCAGGGCTTGAGGCCCCACCAGGTCGCTCACGCATCTCTGACTCAGGTCAATCTCCTTCCTCTCAGGCATCGTCCCTCCCTCACATTTGTCTCCAGGGATTTTCCTGTAGCTGTGGAGCGAAACAATCATCAAGACAAGATTATCAAGTGCTGGTGTTGAATGAAAGGCATATTTTTAATAGAGGGGAAAAAAAGATTAAAAACAAAAACAGGTGGAAGTTCACACGTCTACTTGTTTTGTCTAGTTCGTCAAAACATATGCATGCTTTTGCATTATTAAATATTATTTCCAATAATATCTCTGTGAAGCAACAGTCGGTGTCGTCTATGGCCATTACCCGCTGGTCTGCAGCTGCTCCTCCTGGCCGTGCAGACAGAACTCCAGCACTTTGCCCTTCAGGTCCGGCTGCTCCTCACACTTGGAGCTGTTCTCCTTACGGTAGTAGCCAAAGTCGCTGTTGAGACAAAGGTTCCAGATGGTTCGTACGCCATGAAGGAAAAGTGACCTGTGTTTCATATTTTCTTCCAGACTGTTGCAACATTTGAAAGGATTGATTGGCAATAAATGTAAGAAATAATAATTTGCTTCTGTTAAATTAATTCCGTTTTATTTATTATCTGAGTCTGACCAATTTTATTTTGAAAAACTACCGGATTTTCTCCGTTACATCCATCTATGGGTCAACTGTCAAGGCGCTTGTGTTGGTCACGTGAAACTTTACCACTAGATTAAACCCACACGCCAGCAAGCTAGCGAGAATCATGAGTGAAAACAAACGTCTTTGCAAATATTTTTTGCAAAGAGGAAAATCCCATTGAGGGAAAAGAAGAGCCCACGACTTCCAAGAAAGAGAAAGCAACATTTAACAGACAATACCAGGAGTCCTTCCGCTAATACAGATTTTATCTCGACAGAAGATTCCTATGCAACAAGCCAACTCTGCTTAACATGCGGCGACCGGCTCTCTAATGAGGCCATGAAGCCTTCAAAACTGCTTCGCCACTCAGAGACCAAGCACCCTGCATTAAAAGACCTTTGGTTATCCTTAACCGTATGTTGTTGTCGCCATGTTAAGAGGACGCTGCTAATAAAGTTACAAATGAGTACACAATGGATTCTCCTTCATTATTATATTGAGGAAATACCAGAGCCGGTCAGTGAAAATATTGTCTCACATTAAACCGCGCCGTTGTGCAAAAAAGGTTGGTGGCCGCTGATCTAAACCACTTAGCTTTTTTGGATTGCGCGATAAAAAAGTAACCAATATATTTTGTATTAAATTAGCGTGTTCACGAGGCGAAACACGCAGCTGAAGCAGACGTCAGAGCTCATGGGTCGGAAGGAGGTCACGCCGATGTAATCACGTTACTTGTGTGCTCTCTGCCAGTGTACAGAGATTTGCTCTCTCACATGTAGCACAGACAACGCAGGGGTTTCAGGTGCTCTGCCTTACCACAGGAAGTCATCCAGGGTGCACGGACACGGAGTCGGGAGAGTGTTGACCATGTAATCCCTTCCGTTCCAGCACACAGAGTCCTTCTTGAGGCGGAGAAACTTCTCTTTGTATCCCAGCATGCAGCCGTCGTTGGGGTCGCTGATGTCATCCGAGTGGGCCAACCAGGTCATGTAGTCGTCTTCGCCGCCTGCAAACACGTCACAGACATGTTGGGTTTCTGCTCATTCGCTAACCTGCAGTCTCGCCTGCCGCCGTCTGGCCGGTCACTCACAGTCTCTGGTGAGCAGGTCCCTGAAGTCGATGGTGAACGACACCCAGTACTGGTTGATGAAGGTCTCTCTGTAGCCCCAGATGCTGACGTTCATGGAGCGGGCACCCGGCTCCGACGCCAGCCCGGTGAAGTAGATGGGGTCGTCGGTGAAGTTGTAAGAGTGCCAGCACTGGCCTTCGTCGGTGGAGAACCTGCAGGGGAGGAGGAGAAACACCAGCGTCGATAATTAGCACACAGCGAGTTTCGCCGTCTCGGATGATTGGCGTCTTTCCCAATCATCGAGTACAACCACGTCACAGACATTTCCTCGCCTGCATCGCCATCCATCCTGCTACAATACACTGACGCACTACTCAAAGTGCCCGAGCAATAAACGTTCACGGCAAAGTGACCATCACGCAATTCAGTGACACAATGCGCAATGAGGTCTTTGTTGATGGTGGTTTCCTGTGTCGCTGTGTCAGGATCACAAGGCAGGACTTGAAACATTAATGGGAACCCTCTGCTGAGCTGCATTAGTTAGCGACTTTAGCTAGCCGGCGGGCCTTTAAATTAGTGCATTTAACGGTTGATTCCTCAGAACATGATGACGTGGTGAGAGAATATGTCCAGAAAATCATCTGCGGTGAATAGATTTTATCTTTATTTCAGGCACTGGGAAGAAACAGCACTTATTTTATGACATTAGACAAAAATTTCCAGTGTTTGCAATCATTTGCAACTCAACAAGAGGGATAAATATTCATGCAGACAAGAGAAAAAAAAATCCTGTATTTGTAATTTGCTAACCCTCTTGAATAAATTCACAGGGAGATGAAGGACCAATCAAAGAGTCTCCTCCTCCAACTCACTTGACTGTGTTGACTGGCTGCTGGTTGGTGTGCTCCACAGCAACCAGCAGACCGCCAGAGTCCAGAATGGCATAGTGGTGAGGCCCGTCCAAGGCTTTCATCCAGGTGTACCCGCCGTCATCAGACACATACACATTCGGCCTCAATACGGAGATGGCGTCACCGACACTCCCTGGGAAGTGAAAGAAACACAGGGGTGAGCGTTTTTGTTTGTGCCTTAATTACCTTTAATCGGCCTTAAATGCCTTGCAATTGTGCAAACAAGCGACGGGTGTCAGCGATGGAACTGTACCATGTGCAAGGATGAGACCCACAGCGTTTTGTTCAGTTAGTGGCAACATGGGGACGTTTAGTCTGGTGGTAATGCTGTAGGCGGCGTGAATATGCAGAGAGCACTGCAGATGCAAAGAAACAATCAGCACGCTGCATGTTTCCAGATGTGCCACAAGAAAAAAAAAAACCCGCAATCCAGTGCATGATACATACAACAGTGTGTGAATAAATTGAGTCGTTTTAGCTTTGAGGAAAAATATTTTCGATCAAGGATTTCCCCCCTCCAGGCTTTTGTTTTGTCTTGTTTTGTTCTCGTCTACCTTGTCTGGGTCTTTGGCCGTGGCGTCACACTTGCTGTTTACAGGTTTCTGCAGAGGAACCCATTCTCCTCCCTGATCGAACGAAACCACCGACTGCACAGAGTTATCTGGGTCAAGACAGGCACAGAGAAAAGAAACATTAAGGAGAATTCTGGTTGGGTGGGGGGGGGGTGCTTGGCACATTTCACAAAACGACAAGCGTGCTAACATTTAGCGGACAGACAGAGAGGACGACTGTGAGCTGGGAAACGAGATTGGCTTTGCATATTAGAGGCTGCTGCCGAGTCATTTGTGGTGAAATGTCATCCAGCTGCTTCAGGTTGAACGGCGCGTCTAACACGGAGCTGCTAATGAACGATTTATGTCATGCCCCTCCTCCTGCCGTGTGTGACAGAGGAGTCATACCGTAGTGGAAAAAAGTTTTTGGACACCCTTGAAATTGTACTCAATCCCAATTACTGTTAAATATTTGCCGGGAGATTTTTTTAGGTTTGGCTGCGTCCGGGGCACACAAGCAGATGTAAATGATGTTGCTGTTTAGTGTTAATAGGACAGAACGTCATCTCACTCAATCATCCAGTTCTGAACTGGCCAGAACAGTGCACGTGCACATGCACGTGCAGATTGCGGCTAAATGTCGGTGACGGCACTAACGTTAACAACACTTGGGGAGTTAAATTAAGATTAAGATTCTTAGCAAAATTCAGTGCATCAAAAATGCAGGAGGTGTCCAAAAACATTTTTCCCACCACTCTTCATGTACAATTTGTGCTGCAGTTTCTTCTGCATGGAGAGATAAGTACCCTCTGCGAGGATGCTGGTGATGAAGACTCCCCTCAGGGAGGTGGCATTGGTGAAGTCCGTCTCTCCCCCTGTGGTGGTGTAGAGGTGGCGCTCTAGCGACTTTGAGTACACAGTGCCCCGGTCGTCTGACACGTAAATGGTACCGAATCCCGTGTCTGCAAAGAGCGAAACACACAAAAATGAAGTGGTCGTTGTGGTGGTGGGACTTGTTCAGGCTGTTGTTTCTGCGTGGACCGACCTCCGGGCTCGTCCACGTGCATGAAGACCATTTCCTCATTGGCTGCCAGGATGGAGTAAAACTGCTCGTGACCAACAGGGGGCAGCTGTGCCATGTTCCAAGTCTCACCCTGGTCCACGGACACATGGATGATCCTCAGAGTGCCCTGCAGAGATGGAGATATGAGACAAAAAAAAAAAATCAAAAACTAGGCACTCTGGAAAGTGTTTGAAAAAAGAAATTGTGGTATGTGCAGACATGCTTTCAGAACATGATGGCATGTCTGAAAATAACAGAACAGCTCAAATTGGAGCATAAACAATGACCTTGATCACGTACAAAAAGGATAAAACAATTATATTTAAAAAAAAAAACATCATTTAACTTGGGGACAGAATTTGATCACTACTGCGGATGCCTCGTTATGACAGACTATTTACTGACCTTGCCAGTCATGACAGAAGCAAAGAGGAAACGTCCCCCCAGGCCGAAGGAGTAGATCTTACTGGCGACAGTCTTGATGGTTTTACCGAAGTCTGTCGTCCTCTTTAGCTCCAGCATCCCTCGATCGCCTGGGAGGGAAAATAAAAGACACATTTCTGGGGCGAAGAGGAGCATCTTTCTTCTCATCATCGTCTCGCTAAACACTCGAGCCCTAGTTTGTCTTTTTCTGATGTGACTTGAAGATGGTTTTGAACTCACTGCAGGATCCATTGTGGCTGGCTGTGAAGAAGATGCCATTCTGCCTGCCCCTGCAGACACAGAGGAGAGCGGAGATCTGTTTCAGACA
Organism: Thamnaconus septentrionalis; assembly: GCA_009823395.1. NCBI lineage: Eukaryota > Metazoa > Chordata > Actinopteri > Tetraodontiformes > Monacanthidae > Thamnaconus > Thamnaconus septentrionalis. The sequence goes on from CM020512.1 coordinate 8,377,294, forward strand.
CACTGAAACGGTTGCATGAAGTGCTTCACAAGTGTGTGACAGGGACTCTAATCAGACATCAGCAGCCAAAATGTGCCACACCTGCAAAGCTGACGCGGTGACACAGTTAGAGATAGCTAGAGATAAGAGATAGAACTCAGACCTTAATACTGTTGTTTTAAGGACTTTGTATTAAATCATATAACTGAGCATTTTGAATGGCTAAATACATAGGATGAAAGACGGGAAACAAATATAGGAATATAGAGCTTGGTGTCAGTTCAGTCGATGAAATTAAATGCACTCAAGTCTTCACTTTCTGCAAAATAGCGCTGCTAAAGGGACGGTCACGTCTTGCGTCGGCTATAACACAGAGTAAAGTTCATACCGGCCACACCCCGTTTAATCCTGACGGAGGGAAGAGTAAACAAAAGCAGCTCTAAAATGGAAGTGAATCATGACGCCAGTGACAAACTGCCTCCAGACCTCGAGTGACGATCCTGACACCCTCGTAAAGGAGTCTGCAGGCATTCACTCAGTCCAAGACCCAATACCTTCACTTTGTAACAATGCAAGCATCACGTGATGAAGCTTAAGAAATGCAAACAGCATAGGGAGCTTGTCTGACTTATCTGAAAAAAAAAAAAAAAAAAAAGGTGACCCACTTTCCAGGAGCCAGTTCAGCTCTGCATCACTGGGTTACAGATAAAGTTAGGGTTGATGTTTCAGGATGAGGTCTGTTTGGTACACACAGTTCTCTCACACAGTATCAACTTCAAAACGCAGCCTTCCAAAAAGAAACAAAAATACACTGAAGCCACCAAGGTCGACAGAGGAGACACACCAGGAAATGACTGCTGCAACCACAAAAAAAAAACAGGCCAGGGCTTGGCCAGTTTTACAAAGGTGCGCATGGGGCGAAACTCTGTATGTATGGCAACATTAAGAAGCACATTTTACAACTATATTTTTAACACCCAATAAAGTCACCAGGAAAATCTCAGCAAACTCTGACTTAACGAAGAACAAAACATCCACGTATCATATCTCCTGAAATCTTAAGGCCGGTGAAAATAAATGTTTTTCCCGTCCCTCCTAATCTCAGAGAGCAGAAATGTTTCTACAGGAAACAGCAAAGAATAAGAGAAGGTTTTATTCACAGTGACACTTGACAACAGGTGTTAAAAAAAACAAACAAACAAAAAACAACAGTTGCTCCAGTCTCACCATTTGGCCAGGCACACCATGTCGTGGAGCTTTTTCCAGGTGCTGCCAAAATCTTCAGACAACCAAAGCTCATTCTGAGGAAAAAAAAGGGGAAACAAGTTTAAGAAAGGGTTAACGCGAGCATTAACATGACAATAGCACTAATGTTTACAAAGGACATAAACACAGCAGTCATGTTGAGAAATGTGCCACGGGAGTCAACACAAGAGTAATGATTGACCAGCAGAAGTCCACCTGGCGTAGAGGAACTTCACTTTTACAACATATTGAAAAGAAGCTCACATTGACAATGAACGAGCACTAGCAGACCTGCGGGGGCAGTTTCTGTGCGAGCTGAGTCAGCTCATCTCAAACATTAGCGCTTCGCCATGCACCACTTACGTGGCTGCTGAGGGCAGTCAACACACGGGAGTTCTCGGGGTTGTACGTGATCTGCATGAGAGGCATGAAGGGCAGCTCCTGGTGGGTGAAGCTCTTCCCAAAGTCATTGGAGATGAAGATCCGGGAGCCCTGACCTCCAGACACGTCGGCGGAGAGGATCACCTGCAAACCAGAGCAAAGCAGCGACGGTGACGCCCGAGGAAAACCGGCAAGATGGACCAGAAAACCCAGCGCCCGCCCAACCCCAACACAACCCAGCGAATGCGACGTACTTTCCCAGAGTTCTCGGGGCCGATGGCGATGCCGAACTCGGATCGGATGAAGGTGTTGTTAATGAGATCGGTCACGTCCTCAAACGACTTGCCGTAGTTCTCACTGAATACACAGAATCCAAAATTAACTGCATGTAACTACATAGATACAAACATGCAGCCATTCGTAAAAAACAAAACAAAAAAAAAACAACAGGTGGGCTTACTGGACTTACCTTCGGTAAAGTTTGGACTGCCCGAGCCTCATCATGAAGAAGGGCACCTGGAATGTAGTCAAAGCCAAGATGACCTGCAAGCAGAGAAGACACATATTAAGGAGAGCAGCAACAAAATATCACCAGGGCTATAATACTTATTGTAATATTGATGTCCCACTCGCTTTCATACAGTTCAGTAAATATTGTGACAGTCAGTGCCTAGGAGACACGAGACGTACACAGCAGCAGATGGAAAAAACACTCACCCCGGTGCCGTCTCCTACCCAGGCCAGCGACACAGACCCGCTGAGGTCATTAAAGATGTACTGAGGAAAGAGAGGGAATCAAAACATAAAAACACTGAAGGCCACAACAGCGGTGATAAATACACCTGTCAGTGCTGCAAAGTGATGAGGATGTTTTACATGCCTTAGAAACCTGTCTGTTTGCTCCTTTGAATAAATCTACATTGAGTTTCATTAGTTATTACAATTATACTCACACCTGTTAACTTTCCCATAGTGTGCAAAATTCATTTTTATCAATGTTTTAACAATGATCTGTCTCCCTGTCCTGCCATCTAACACCACAGGTCCATTGATGACTTCTTTGGATTGCTCCAATTTTTTTAGAGAACGAACCCTAAAACAGACTGAAAATCAGCCCCATTTGACATCATCACGGGCATGAATATGTCAACACTTGCAGCCAGATGCTTAATCTGCCCACTGCGATTGTCTTGTCTTTCTTTGTGTGTCATCCTTCCAAATGCATGAAAGGTCCAACAAAGTATCTAAATCAGCAGGAAGCCAAAACCAGGTGCTTTCGTTTGTTAGTTGTCTTTATAGGAGACTGCAGGGAAGGACTGCAAATAATCAAATCTAAACCAAGGAGCAGTCTGACCAGCTCCATGCTGTAAGCAGATATCGCCTGCTTGCCCACTACCACTGTGTGATTACTGGCGCGCTGCTCATTGCTCTTTCAAGCAATCCCAATGCTAAGCAGCTTCGTCGCCAGTGGGACGACATGCACAGCCGTGACCTCGAGGGGGTGACGGCGACGCTGAGCTGACTTAGCCGTTGACTTAAGATTACCACGGCCCATGCAAGCATGCATGCATGTTGATTGTGTGGCAGCAACGAGCAGCGCGAGAAAACTGACTGCACGACTCGGCTTTTGGGCACTTTGTCTTAACCTCAACATGGCTGGAAACTGCGCCGTCCACCGGTCTCAAGATCTTGATCGACTGGCTGCTCTGTCTATGTGCCATGTAAACACGTAAACAAATAACAGCAGCCACCGCAGCAGCAGGTCACATGAATTCCCCCGGGGCCCAATTTTCCCCAATCAACATTCAGTGCAGAGTCACTGTAAGGGGGAAAAAAGTGAGATCCTGAGTCAGAGAATACAGGCTCCATTGTTTAAGGAAGCAGCCACAGTTCTGGGACATTTTTCTTCTTCTTCTTCCATCTTGGAGTTTAGGCTACAGTAAAGTCTACGCAGTTCTTTCACTATGAGGAAGTCAGGTGATGTTTTTTAGGTCTGTACAGGAAACAGAGACATGGCAGGGCAGGCTAAACCTGCTCTTCGCTGATATCACTGATATCACTGATCACTGATATCTGCTTACAGAAATATATATAAAAAAATAAAATAATAATAATAATAATGATGATGATGATGATGATGATGATGATGATGATAATAATATAATAATAATAATAATAATAATAAAAATAATAATAATAATAATAATAATAATAATAATAATAATAATAATAATAAAATAGTCACTGTTTCTCTCCATGGCTTTGGAAACGCCGTGCCCGCCAGCGTCGGTTAATTGCTCGGGCCTGTCTGTACACCTGCTCGGCAGCAGCACCTGCACTTCATCTGCCCCTGACACACGTCACCGCCCGACTACCGACCGCCGCGTGAGGAGTAGTAACACGAGCCCGGCTCGCTCGGTCACCTACCCGGTGGGTGTTCTCCGTCAACTTGGTCTCGAATCCTTGGAGGGCTCCGCAAGAGGCGCCCGCCTCGGCGCTCCTCCGCTGTATCCGGTGCCGTTTCGCCGAAGACAGCCATGCAGGCAGAGACCTCTTGACTTTAGCGGCGACCTCCCCGATGTACGAGCGCCGTGAGAACACCAGCTGGCCGAGGCTTCTGGATCTCGGCTGGAAATCCAAAGCGGCAGCGAAAGTGGACACAGCAGCAGCAGCAGCACCGGCAGGAGGACACAGGGCAGGAGAAATCTCATTCTGCTGCTGGCATAAAAAAAAAAAAAAAAAAAAAATACCGACAAAAACTACGCGAAGAATTACTCCCAGCGCAAGAAAAAAAAAATCAACAGGGTTTGCCTAGAAATTGAAGGTCGCTAACAGCCCCGTTGCGGCTGACATCAACAAAACAGTCGTCCTGACAGCGACTATTTCGGGCGGTGATAACACGGAGCTCTCACTGGTCCTTTCACCCAGACCGCTGCAGCAGTGCTAAACGCAAACTACGGAAGCATCAAAAACCGCGGCTGGTATTTATCCTCGCGCCTTAGCCGGTGAGAGTATACTGACTTAGTGACCGACGCTGTTAATGTTTAGCTAACATGATGCTCTGCACGATCAGGTGAATTGTATCCACGGGTTGTTAATGTACTATTCACGGTGACGCGGGCTGTGATTGGCTGACTTCCTGCCGGGGCTCTAATATCTGTCGTTGTGATTGGCCAGCGTTAAGAGCGAAAGGGCGGGTCGGGAAGAAAAGCTGCGAAACCGGAGAGCAAAAGCTTGTGTAGATAGGTTGAGCAATACTAAGATGTGTTTATAACCTAAAATACAATGACGACTAAAAAGATATTTGTGGGGGAAACAAAGAGAAGAATTTAGAGAGGGGGGTTCAGGGCAGTTATTCTTTAACAAACGGATAAATGCCGCGTGTCATATTGATACAGATATTAATGCTTATAAACAGCTAGTTCTCCTGATTTGTACATTCCTACTTTTGAAATAACGATTTCAAATGAAAATGTTTAATTTAAACACAATGGCAACTATTTATATGCCAAGTGTGTTTACTATGAACGCGTTAAACATATTTGTGATAATGAAAAACTCAAACTACTGATAAAACCAAGCCACAGTAATTATTATGGAGTGAAAATCATTTGCACATTTCAAATACAATTCACGCAAGCAACCCTGACTCAGTGATTTAATGTATGCTAACCAACCTTCCCTGTGATGTCGAAAACTGTATTTCAGTTTCGGTTACATCTTTGTCAGGTTCTTTATTACCCCGCCAAGACCTTATTCTCATTTTTATTACATTTGTGCATGTTTCTTTTAATTTGTCTACAAACCCATGACTGGTCATATGATATTATGAAAAAATAAATTTCATTTAATGGCTACTGGTAGCAACTACTAACCTAAAACTGTCATCTAAATGGGAGCAACCTGATCTGAAAGGTACTCCAAGTTTTTGATTATCACCTTCTTTGGCCTGTAATGTCAACAGACCTGGACGTGTCTCACCATAGCCAAAGGAGGTGTCTCACCATAGCCAAAGCCAAAAGCTGTTTAACAAGTTTTAATGAAGTTCTTCTCAAAACATAAATCCATAAACTTAAATACACCACGGTGTGCTGTGTGGAATTAGCAATATTCTTTGTGTTTCATTGATTTATTTTTAATTCATATTTCCCAAACCACTGATATATTTGTTGACGAATTCCTTTTTAATATGTGGAACAACATTCCTCCACAAGGGAATGCTCAACTGTACAATAGAGTTGTGGCCCTTCCCCCAACCACCAACCTAGTAAACTTTTGTAAGGTGGGGAACAAGGCCACTCTTATTCCCTCAAGATGTCTTCAGTTTAAGGGACAAGTAAGCCTTTCATCTTGGACCCAGATCTGACGTTTTGCTGGTTCATGTGTTGAAAAGTAAACTCAGTGCAACAAATGTAAGTTCTTGCAAAACCCCAGGAAAGAGCAAGTATTGATTCCAATCTAAAGTGGCCTCCTTAAATGAATAGCACGTGTCTGAATGCGTGCAGGGTGCACTTATGTGAATCATGTGAAACACAATTTACTCCGCATGAAAAGGGGCGACAGAAGTTTTGTAATGGTGAAGTGGTGTGTAGCAATGCTGACCTCTAGTGAAAGTTACTACCATTGTTACTACAGCATGGAAAGATATGTGATAAATAAGAATAATTAATAAACATAAATCTTGGTAATACAACTACAAAAATAATCACACTGATCAGAATAATTATAACAATATAAGCTATTGTCAAATAGAAGTGTAACATTGTTGATTATTATTAATTCTAAATACCGCGTTTTTCTTAATTTCACAATAAAAATAGGTTACAGTTACGACTGTTAAGAACAAACTAAATTCTCACAAACTGTTCGAAACACCCAGTGCTAGCAGCAGAATCTTTGTTGTGGTGATATGAAGGTGGCGCTAACCCATTTACTGGTAGAGCTGGAACTGACACTTCCGTTATGAATACATATTGGAAGTCATTTTTAGTGTAGGTTCACTAAAAATGACTCGTTCGACCTTTCCACTCGGGATCCCTGACGGTGATCAGCACCAAACAATAGAGAAATTATATGAATGAGGGGGCGGTTTCCTCCCGAGTCCAGTTCACTGTCAGAGTGCAATACCCGGTCAGGGCTGGGGGGGCGCTGTTGTCCCATGTCAGGGGGGTGTAACCTGGGGTGGAATCGCAGCCTGCTTAGCGAACTTATTTTTTGGAGAGAAAAAAATATTAGGGCGTCAGACTTGCTGACCTTGTCAGCTTTGTTGTGACTTATCGAGGCGGCGGGGAAGATGACACAGTTTTGTTCGGAAGTGTTGCCCAACCGAGCCAAACAAACACCGCCTCCGCCCATGACGGGTAGAGACACGAACTCCCAATATTCAAGAATCACTTTAAAAAACAAAAAAAAAAAAACCCACATACACACAAACAGAGAGAGGGAGAGAAATGCAACATATTTCCTCAAGGCGATCACATTTATTGCTGGAGGTCTGAAAGAACAGAGGAAATCAGGGAGTGAAAACCGCACCACGGACCAACCCAGAGACACCAGCGGCGCTCCCCTCGACGGTCACGTGGTGCCACGAACAAGTCCGTTGAAGTGGAAGAAAAGTTTTGACAAGCGTGAAAACCCCGAGACTGTCAGGGAGCAGCTGAAAGTCCAGAGGAACCGTCCACTCAGACGCCCCCTCCCACCACAAAGACACCATGGACACCGTCACGCAGGTAAAGGAGCGGATTTTTACAGTATTTTCTCCAACAGGAAAAAAAAAATATATATAACAGGACCGACTTCATGATCTCGATCAGCAGTGTGTGCGTGCGTACTTTCGTTTCTTTTGCGTAATCCCATCCTTCTCCGTTGTGCTTTTTCGTCCACATCAGAAAGTGCTGACTTCGGGCTTCACTTTTGACTTGGGTCCCCTCAAAGAGCCGCTGGCGTTCATCCGTCTGCTGGAATGGGTACGTTTGTTTTTCGACGCGTCTGTCTGACTTTCTGTGTAACCATATGGCCTGTTGGCGGGGCGATTCTCTCACACGGTCCCTTCATCGTAGTTGCACGCAACTATTGGTTCGACTCGACCTAATGGATTTTGGCGTTGGTCTTGTGACCCTCCACGCATGCCACATGTAGCTGTGCAACTCGAGTTATTAGCACCGTTTCAAATGTGTGTGTGTGTGTGTGTGTGTGAGGACGTGTGCAGCCCTATTAACCATTAACAATAAGGCTGCAAAACTTATGGGACAAATCATGATCCAAGTCCAGCCGGATGTGCCCCATGATAAGGGCAAATATTTGGTGTCTCCAAATAACAACAACGACAAGGAGAGAAAAATATAGAAGGTCAAACAAGTGCTTGGGCGTGTCTGCCTTTTAGTTTTTGGATAAAAGGTCATCAGCAACCGTTCACACTAAGTGGAACTATGAACGTGGCGCAGGAGGAACATTAACTGTCGCCTATCGTGTGGCAGGAACAGGGATTTCCTGCAAAAAAAAAAGTGTTGCGTAAAGTTAAGGGAAGTGTGCTAATGTGTAATTCATGCATGCTGGCAGAGCTGATTTGCATGTTTCCATCCTCAACATCCTCATTTTGCCTTCTTTAAATGTCTTGTTTGGTCCGTGACTGCAGGTGTTTGCTATATTTGCCTTTGCCACGACTGGCGGTTACAGCGGCGCCACCAGCGTCAGCATACAGTGCGGCTCGGCTGCCAGCAAAGAGATACCTGTCAAGTTTGAGTACCCGTTCAGGTACGTGTCTTTAGATGGTCTCATGACAACCTTCAGAAAGATACAAGGTTGTTGTAAAGTATTTGCTAAAGGGATGTTTGACAAGGTTGTTGAAATTTCACATCCTCAACTCAGCAGAGGCGCTGTGTGTTTTCTGGAACACATAATCATTTTGGAGTCTCGCAAAAGGAATAAATTCCATGCAGTGCCTGTAGGATGGAAACCCATCGTGACCACTTACTAAAATGTCCATCCATCCATCCATTTTCCTTAGCCGCTTCTTCCCGTGCTCAGGGTGATGGGGGTTTGCTGGAGCCTATTCCAACTGTCATAGGGCGAATGCAGGGTGACACCCTGGACAAGTGGCCAGTTCATTGCAGGGCCACATAGAGACAAACAACCATTCGCACTCACATACACACCTAAGGACAATTCAGAGTTTCCAAATGACCTCACATACATTGGATGATAAAATGTCATGTCTCTGCAGTCAAATTATCGAAATAAATAAATTATGAAAGAAAATACTTAGATGATAGGACATGAGCGGCATGGATGCTTGATATGTTTTTCTTCTGTTATTATTATTATTATTATTATTATTATTATTATTATTATTATTATTATTATCATTATCATCATCATCATCATCATCATCATTATCAATATTATCATTGTTATTATTATCATTTTCTGTTTGTCCCCTTGGCCTCCCATAATATTGGCAGTGTGTGGAATGTTTGTCCTCTGTGAAACTCCAGAGCAGTTAACGTGTATTAGAAGCCATCACCAGAGTCTCCACTGACCTCATGGTGAAAAGTAACTGGGTGAAACCTCATTTTTTTTGAGGGGGGGTTACCCATCAAATGTCCAAGATTGCAATAACTCAGTGCTTTTCACATCTCACGTTTTGCACAGGTTGATGAAGGAATCCCTCAACGTGCCCACCTGCAGTGCCAATACGACGGTCCCGCAGGTTGTCCACCTCATTGGAGACCACTCGTCCTCGGCACAATTCTTCGTCGCTATCGGAGTGCTGGCCTTTCTCTACTGCACTGCCACGCTGGTGCTCTACCTGGGCTACCAGCACGTATATAGGCAGTCCAATCGCGGCCCCATAGTGGTAAGTTAGTCTAAAATGCCGGTCGGCTCCCTCTCCCTCTATTATTAGACTAGCAATGCAACCAGTTGATGTTACACCACCCTGGGGTTTGTATTTTAAGCGGCTACAAAGTGTCGCTTGTGTTTTATTTGACACAGCTGAGCTGAATAGACGAGCAAACCTGTCGTCGAGGAAGCGTACGTTAATGTTTAGTGTTTTACTTGTGCAAGTTTGGCTGCAAACTCACGTCGGAATCTGACAGAAGGTCAAAGAAGGTGCGTTTAACACACTTGTGTAAATGAAACTGTGCAGAGGGTGTGGTTCACAAGGCGCAGCGGAGCATACCGCACAATGAAGTGTATCTCCAAGAAAATATCATGCCCGATTTTGGCTGTTTTAAGAATTTTGTTTGGGTTTTTTCTTTCTGTCTTCGTCAAGGACCTGTTGGTGACTGCAGTTTTTGCCTTCATGTGGCTGGTTTCATCCTCTGCTTGGGGGAAGGGCTTGACTGATGTGAAGTGGGCCACCGATCCTTCCCAGCTCCTTTCCTTCTTTGAGGCTTGTAAGAGCACCGTGAACAAGTGCACGGCAGGTGCTGCGCCTCACATGGGCCGACTGAATGCCTCAGTGGTGAGTTTTCGAGAAATGCTTTAACTTGTGTGAACGACGGGTTGTTAATTTAAAAATTCACATCTCATTCCTCGGCAGATTTTCGGTTTCCTAAATCTCATCCTTTGGGCTGGAAACTGCTGGTTCATTTTCAAAGAAACTCCTTTCCACAAATCCGCCAACCAGCCCGCAAATGTGGCGGGACAGGTTCAGCCTTCATAAGTGGACAGTATGCTCATTTAAAGATTTCCTCACCTGGAGTGTTGCAGAACCAGTCACTTGGACAACATTCACTTCCAAAAGCTTGTGCTCTTTGTTGTTGTTTTATTAATATTTTTTTTTAAATCTCTAAATACTAAATAGTTCAGCCACTAAACTGTAGTATTCACACAAACAATTCAAACGGTTATTTTGAAAGATTTGCAGTTAGCTTTATGCTTTTATGTTCATTTATAGAAAAATTCAATGTTTCTTGACCTCTGAGTTGTGCCTTGTTGATGAATCTTAATCTGTTTGTCAATTTGACAGTAGCACTTCTTAGTACCACACATTACATCATTTTGTATTTTCACAAAATGACTCAGGGCTATTAAGTGTACAAAATCTGAAAGACAGCTTCATGAATATTGACTACTTGAAGTGCATGAGCAAAGCAATGGATATGTTATTTTTGAGCACTGTTATTAGAATAGAATATCCTGTTGCCATTGCTTAATGGTTGAAATGAGGGTAATAGAATCCTTATGTCACCTTGCACCTCAGTGTCTCACTATGTAAGGCTAAATTAATGATTTTAGTTTACCAGCTGCTTTGCTTCAGTTTATGTAGGATGCTGGATATAATCTGTGGGACTAACAATTAAAAACAGGTTGAAACTAATACACACTTTGAAAGGTATTTTTAAACTTTAGATTTATTATTGTTGTTGTTTATATTGTCCTGATTGTTTTGTAACCTTGTGAGAAAGTTCGAAGTTAAATCCACAGAGAGGTTTGGTCTTTTTTTGTTGTTTATTTTGCTTTTCAAAGCTGTTGTACAGTGTTTCAGTTGCACAGCCTCAGCACGTTGATATGCAGTCTTTATTAAAAAAAATATTGATGATAACAGGTCTTCATTCAGTTGTTTTTGCACGACACACATGACAATTGTCTACTTACTTCGGTCTTTATTCTATTTCATCATGTCAAGGGAATAAGAAATCCCCTCCCCTTGGTTTTGTTATGCTTGAATATTCTCTAGATATCTGTCTTTTGGATATTTTTAGCTTCATCAACCACTTTGATGTTTAGCAGATGAGATTTAAGTTCCTGCTATGGTCCACAGGGACTTTGTGTCTAACAAAAATAAAATTGTATTACAAATTTACGATCATGTATTCTTCATGTGACACGCACAGGCTCGGAGAGACAACTTTTATCATAGTCTGTAATCATTTTAGGAGTTACTATGCAGCAGTTTACTTTAGAATAAACATGCCAGGCATCATCAGGCGTTGTGTGGTCTCGCTATTATATGAATAATTACTAAATGTTACTTCATTGTAGACTATTTATATGAAACTAAATAACCAAACGTATTAAAATCCAGAGTTAACAGCAACTTGAAAGAATAAATAAATAAAATGTTTTGGGGAAAAATACATGAATCTTACAACAACTTGAAAATATGCAAAACCAGTTACCTATATTGTTAGTTTTTTGTGCTATCTTGAAGGAATTTAATTGAAATTAGGCTTAGACCATTTGGCCATCATTTTTGTTGCTGTTGGATCGCCTTATTTTCTAGTGTTGTGCTGACGATCCGCGTCCGTGTTCGTTTAATGAAGAGTTTTAGCAGAAGAATGCTGATTTTATCTTTAGTATGCAAATTCAGAATACAAGTATACAGAGCTCTGGGTCGAGTTCAAGCCTAACATCAACAAGTGCTATCAGGTCCTGAAGTCTTTTTAGATAGAGAAGATCCAGTTGTTCTTGCTGGCGCGCTCAGATTATGTCCTCCTCTGATTGGCTGTCTGGCCTCTGCACCCCTCATTGGATGTTGCCGCTGCCTTTGTTCCCAGATGTAGGCTGAGGTCCGAGGTATAGATGCTTGGTAGAGAGATGCTGGATCCTCTCTCGGCCTGGTATTGCAGGTCACCTAAGGTCACTGTTTTGCGATGGGCGCATTCCTGTCTCTTCTCTTAGGTATCATGTTACTCTGCACAGAATCTTACAGAGTATGTTAAACATAGATTACCCATCTTTAAGACCGGCTTCCTCCCACAGTTCAAAAACATGCATGTGGGGTCAATTGAACATTCTAAATTGTCCGTAGGTGTGCATGTGAGTGTGAATGGTTGTCTGTTTCTATGTGGCCCTGCGATGAACTGGCAACCTGTCCAGGGTGTACCCTGCCTTCGCCCTAAGACAGCTGGGATAGACTCCAGCAGACCCCTGTGACCCTGAATAGGAATAAGCGGGTGTAGAAGATGAATGAATGAATGAATGACTTATTTAAACATATTCATATCAATGATTATATAACTATGCATATTTATATCAGTGAGTATATAATTAGGCACAAGCCTCAAGATTAAATGTAATGTTACCTTCATTGCACATGACATGACGTATAAATTTCAAGTTTGAATTTATTGTTTCGATTTTAGAAGGAAAAAAAACTGTATTTCTACAAGAATAGAGGTACACGATGAGTGGACAAACACATAAATCAACGAACCAAACGAACTCCACGGCGCTTCGTACGTGCGCACGAGCAGCGCGCTCACGAGCTCCGTGACGCCGGGCGCGTGAGCTTACGGTGTTACCTCGTGAGCGCGCGCGAGATCAGCAATGGCCGCTGTGCTTCGGCGAAATTGGAATCTCGACGATTTTGTCGGATTGAGCTGGAGTTGTTGGGTGGAAAAAATGATCATTTTGCCGTCTGACGGTGAGTGGCACTTCCGGCACCACATCCGGTACCACCGATGCCACGGTGCCAAAAAACGGTGATTCGTTTTGGTGGTAAACAGATAAAGGGCGACCCAAACAAAAGACCCACTGGGTCCTAGCGCTGAGAGTTTGAAATCTGTGTTTACCGAAAACATCAACAAAACTGTGTACATGTCATATACATATATAAAGAAATCTTTCTCACAGTTTGTATAAAACACGTTTAAACTGACGTTTAAACCTTTTTTTAGAACAACTAGTTACAGGCTACCGCCCCCTAAATGACAACATCGTTTGTTACGAATTTGTCCAGTTTACCAGTAATTCACGCTGCCTCCAGATAGATTTAAAAAAAAAAATTAAAAAAAATAAATAGACGTTCAAGGTGCATGTTCTGTTTAAAAAACAACAACAATCAAACAAAAGAAACTTCAGGGTATGAGTAAATACTCAAAATTCCTCTCAAATCCGGGCTTTGTTCCGGGTTTTAGACAGCCAGGGTATCAAAATGTGTTGCTACACCTGCTGCCTGGACGCTCTTACTGCTTTTTGTTTACTCCGCCTTATTAACCATGCCTGTCACACAGCAACGCATAACACAGAAGAAGACAACAGCAAGCATGTGGTCAACCGCTCCGAGACCATGACCCTGAGGAAAGAAGGTGAGGGAGGAGATTCCAGTCAATGTCCCTTGTTGTGCTAAAATCCCTTTACGAGTGTTTCTCAACAACACTGTGTCCTTATTCCGTCAGTAAACAAACCCTGAAATAAGAGAAGTCAGTTCTTTACTTCTGCTGTTCTCTCAGCTTCAAGAGTTTTCAGGGAAACACAGGCAATGCCCTTTGGGATGGTACACTCTAAAAACATGGTTTATGTAGGAGGCTGTGAACAGAGGGCTAGATATGTTTTCACATTTTTAAAAACAATTCAGTGTACAATTTCTCAATTAATTGTGTACAATTAATCAAATTATTCTATGCATTTCTCTTGTGCTCTGTCCCGTACGCAGACATGCACAGATACGGCCACTGCCCCGCGCACGACGACTTCTACCTGGTGGTGTGCGGCCACTGTGGCCAGGTGGTGAAGCCCCAGGCGTTTGAGGCGCACTGTGAGCGGTGGCACAGTCCTCTCAGCAAGGCGTGCACCCGGCCGTCTGCCTCGACCCCCCAGCAGCAGCCTCGTCCGAGACCCCCGGTGCTGAATCAGGCCTCTTCCAGAGACAGGCAGAAGGAAGGTAAACGTCAGGGAGCTGACTCCGCCCCCTCAGCCAGACTACCTCTCCCCCAGCGAAGGCCCGCGAAGGCTCACAAGGTGACACCAAGGTACTTACTGCTGAAGGGTGTTTACATTGCGCCGTCATGGAAACGGATGAGATGAGAAGGCGTTCAGTTGTCTGATTGATCCCTGGTAAACAATCTGGATGCTGCGCTTTGCTTTAGATGATGGTGATAATGGTCAGTTTTGATTCTGTTGTCATGCAATTTATTGCCACAGGTATTCTTGTTTGTCTTTGTGGGACCTTATGTTTACTTTCAGTGATATTCTATTCCAGCATAATATGCCTAAACAATACACCTGTAAACGCTCTAAACCTAAGAATATTGCTCTGAAATATAAAGACAAAGATAAAGTTTTAAGGGAAAATATTTGAATACTCTTAGTATCATATTTACAAGAAAACACTCAGACAAGATATTCTTATATTTCTACTTTTTTGTGCAAATCTGTGACTTTTGAGCTTCTTTTTTTTAAACTTTAAATGTTACTTCCCAAACTTTTGTTCCAGTGTTTCTTCAGCAGAGAACCTTCCTCAGGACAAGTCACCCCACTCTTCATCTGCCTCGCACCGCACTGTTCCTCTGCGGCCCTCGGGAGCCTCCCTGTCAGAGAGGCCCTCCGTGCACAAGCCCAAGACTGGAGAAGTTGGTGGTTTTATCAGTCCTCTGCAGGGGATGCAGGCCCTCAGCCGGATCACCAAAAACACTGACAGTAAGCCTGTTGTTTTCTGTCACTCTTAACCTCTTCTTCTTGTTCACATATATATACTTACCATATGGTTCAGTAGGATTTGTGTACATATTTTTTTTAGTTCCCTGGATGTTTTTTGTCTTTCTCCCAGTATGGATGATGGCTCATGTTGGCTCTCTGTGTCCGCCCGCTGCTCACTGTCTCCTGTGTTTGCTTTCTGTCCCATAGAGAAAGAATGTGACCTGAATAAACACTTGAAAGTTCGGGATCAAGAGAGGAAGAAGCTCTGCAGCAGGGAGCTTATATGCAATGTACATTTTATTCCTTGTTGGTCATTGTTTTCAGCTTAAGATAAAGACAGATAAAGGTGTGATGGGATCTTTTTCTTTCATGTTGCTGTGTTGTTTTCTCCCCCGACACAGATTGATTCCGCCCACCAGCAACAGAAAGGGATGGAGAAGACTAAAAACTCGGATCGGCTGCCAGTGGAGTCGAGCACGGATTTGGTGGGGCAAAATATGGAGCAGCAATCGGAAGCCTTTAAGGACAAAACAACAACTCAGGACAGCAAACACAACTTGAAAAACAATTGTCACAGTCTCAGGTATGTTATATAACCTTGTTTGTTTGTTTTTTTGGTTTTATCTTATACATTTTTACGCTTCAACATCAACGTCTCATCCTTTGAATCCAGGTCCAGGAACTTCCCCAAAGAGGAAGGAGGTGCTACGGTGGAAGTGAAGGTGCAGTCTCCCTACCCCTTCGACCTGGTGTCGAGTGAGGAGAGTGAAGACGGTGAGCAGGAGCCGGAGGAGGACACAGATCTACATGCAGCCTCTTTGCACCCCAAGCCTCTTGGTGTGAGTATGAAAGCCAAACTAGGACTCAGGAAGGGTCATTTTTCATCAGGGTGCGTGTTGGAAAACATAATATATATTTTCTGTCGTTTTAGCTGTGCACGTTCGGATGCAGGACGTTGGGTTGCAGCATATTCACCTTCGACCGCCGGTGGCACCACCTCAGAGTCGCCTTGAGCGCCATGTTGGAGCAGCACGTTGACACGCATCTGTTGAGGTGAGCAACACTTCACGTGGAAGAAACAGCGGAAGAAACATGCGTGGGTGGTTGAAAAAAAGCCAACTTTTTTTTCTCTCTCTCAGCCTCCGGTTTCCTGTCCACACTGACAGTGTTCTTAAATAAACTAGTTCATGTGCAGGATGTCAGCCACACACAAAGACAAATCACTGGGGTGTAAAGATGTGTTGGCCAATCAGAAACCTGATAAAAGCAACCACACAGTAGTGCAAATGGGAGTCATGGACTGACAGTGACATTGAGTTACTTCTTGTTATAACACTGGAATATAAAGGTCATAAAAAGAGTAAAAGAAAATGCCATCTGATGCTGTTCAGCCTCTGTATGGTGGGAGAATAGATGCTCATCTCCCTGGGAACATAAATAACCCTTCAAGAAAGATTTAAAATGAAACTATTTTGGTTATCTCTGGAATGTATCTGCTGTTGCTTAGGAAATAGATTTAGGAAAACAAACTAACCGTGCCAGGAGTTTTCCTCAAGCTGCCGCTTTTAGTAACTTCATAATCCATTGCCATGAGTCTCCATGTTTGGATGAAAGCTCAAAATGCGCCGGGAAAAAAATGCACGTTATTTAAAATTAGCTGCTTGTGTGTCTACATACATACATACATACACATACATACACACATACATACATGTACATACATGTACATGTACATACATACAAACTTTTGTTCATTTACAGGTTCTAAATAGATAATAATAAGGTTTTTTTTTGACCCAAGAAACAAACTGAGAATTCTGTGTAGAACAACAAAGGCCACTAGGTGTCACACCAGAACTTTTAAGTGTATTAGTTCATGCAGAGAGAAAAAAAAAAAAAGATTCTCAAACTCCATCCAGTCTCCTCAGGACAAAATGAACATTGCTGAACTGTTTTATCCAATTGTCCCCCATCCGTCACTGAGCTGGACTCTAAACTTTCATAAATCCAGTTGTGAGTCTTTTTCTGTTACTGCATTAGAGGGGATGTGTAAGCTGTCTGTCAGTGACACAGGGAGACATGTTTATGTGGCTGAATCACACTGGCTACCATTCAGTACAAATACACACTGTTGATGCTAAAAGAGCCCATAACCCACAGTACTGTACTTTCTATCCTCCAGGAAAAGGCCTAACGTGTCATCAGGCCTCGTGTCGCCTCATGTTGCCCCACCAGTCTTACTGTCACCCGTCAAGTCTGGAGCGGCCTCCCCGAGACCCACCGGCTCTGTTAAGTCTACCTCAGTGGGACCGCCAACAGTCAAGAAAAGGCAGCACAGCGGTCAAAGCGCTAAATTGTCTTCCTTTAGCATGTCAGCCGGCGTCAGTCCCGGAAAAAGGTGCAACACATACGGGCAAGAGTGCGGCGCTGCCGCGAAGAAGGCCGTCACCTCAGAGGCTTTCCACCACGAGGTGGATGAGAAGGCTGTGGGAGCAATAAAAATACAGAGTTCATCTCCCCACCGCACCCCGCGAAATGGAGGGAAACCTGCAGGAGTGCAGCAGAAGGCGGAGCGCTGCAAGCGCAAAACGCTCGGCCAAAAGCGCAAAGGCACTGGCGAGTCGCCACTCATCAGCTCCTCGCTGTCCAAAACGGTGAAGTGTCAACGCTTTCCCTCAGCCGGCTCGCCTGGGACCAGCTTGGGTGCGAGAAAACTGAATCAGAACCCCAAAGAACGAGTCAGCTAGCTCGTTCTTGGCACCCTGAATCCTGCATGCGAGACGTTTGGTGATGTGGAGTCACTTTTGCAGCCAATAGGAGGCCAGCCAGCCTTAAACAGAGCCATTGGAGGAGACTCCAGCTGCTGAATGAACATAGTATGAGAGTGCAAATGATGTGTTTTGTGCACTTTTGTGCTAAATATCAGAAAAAATGATGTGTTTTACATAATGTTTGTTTTATTATGTTATTTCTGTTCAGTTTACTACCTTTTTATTTAAGCAGGTACCTCAACTTACTCATTGTGCTGCTAAATGAAGTTGTTTCTGTGGCTAAAGAATGATCACTTTTATTTGTTATTCAGTGTTTTTTTGAACAATTTTTATTGCATGAATAGAACATTACAGATTGCAACATTAAAGTTTAATATTAAAATCATTAAGGTAAAATCGCTCATTTTTCGTGGCGAAAAAAATATGTTCCAATTCGAAATGACTAGTGTACTACCTCATGTTCCCAGTAGGTGGGGTTAGGCGCTCAATATTGGCCTGCTGATGCCATGACATGGTAGTTTAACTATCATTAGGCTATTAAATATCACACTGTGGAGCATTAAATTCAGATTTTTGAGTTTCTGATTTAAATATAATTTCATATATGTGAGTGTTTTATGCTCATCAACAACTCATATTTAGTGCTTTTTATTGTTGCCATCTTTGCTCTGAACTTGATTCAATTATTATTTTCTGCCCAAATATCACAATTGTACTTTAAAAAGCATAAATCAAACTGGGTAAAGAAAATGTCCCATTTCATCCAAATAACTCCTGTCAGACGCTGCAGTAGAACGTGAATTGTGGGAGCAGGTGAAGGAATGTGAAAAGACTCGAGACAGGGACTAAGTGTAAAACTCGATCATTTATTCAGTCAAATGATATATCGGTAATCTTAAACTTTAATGCCTACCAGGCTGAACCTGTCCCTCGATCAGAGAAGCTCTGAGGCACAACATGCAAAGCCATTCAACTAAAGCTGCCAGACCCCTTCGAACCGTGCGGCCAGTCTTTCAAAGCCAATAACAAATCTCTGTTGGTGGAGGAAACTGTGTGGAAACTCGCTTTTATCCCCTTAAGTTATCCACACTAACTGCCACTTGTACACACTAGCAGACAAGAGAGTGCGGACCACTCCCTTCCATTTAATGATCCATTACTGAGGACAGAGATAATGAGCCATTACTGCAAACAGCAACGGGGAAAAAAACTCATGTCATAAAAAATGTGATTACAGCCCACTTCCCATTACGCAACGACTCAGAAACTAAGAGTGTCCTGAGCAGATCGACTTGTCCTGTCTTCAAATCCATTTAGAAGCCCATTAGGTGGAGAGAGGGTGTCATGGGAGGTCAAGGGAGGGGAGGTCTGTTGGATTTTAAGGCATTCACCGCTTTCATCATCGAGTTGCCTTTGACGGAAAGAGAGTTGGATCTGTCGCTGATCTGACAAAGCACCGTTTCACTGTTTCTCTGCGGCGTCTCTTATGGCTTTGTACGCAACGTCTTGAAAGACTGACAATAACTGCCGGCGGCTACATACTCACTGCCATACTGTCACGTTTGGCTGTTCCAAAAGAAAGACTTGACCAACCTATACATATGGATGTTATTTTGTCATATTTCTTCCGTAGAGTCGAGTTCAAAATGATCCTATTTCGTTAGAAAACTAAATCCCACCCCCCCGCCCCGCGCTTTAAAAAATAAAACTCTTATGTCTAGACTTGAATGTTGAAACGAGCAACAGGAGCACAGAGGCAGGATGGGAAAAGCAGGATGATAAGCGACATTGGGAATATACAGGTACACAGCTAGTACACTGGTAGAACGTAGCAGGATACAACTAATCGATACCGAACACACAGAAAAGTGAGTCTTAATACACACACATATATAATATACTGTATATATAGATACATATATATATTTATAAGAAGGCGAATTTATTTTCGAGAGAGATTGAAGCCTCGCTAGATCCTCAGTGACTCCTGGAACGCCTGGATGATTCAAACTGAAATCCCAAAGAAGACGCATTATTCATTTATTTATTTATTTATTCCTCATGCAGAGTGCAGAGGCCTTGAAACTCAGGGGAGGAGAAGGTGGTGGTGGTGGTGGTGGTGGTGGGGGTTGGGGGGGGGGGGTGAATCAATGACGTAAAGACAAGCAAAAAATTGCACAAATAAAAATTAAAAAGAACCCTGGGGGCTCAGTTTGTGAAGATGGGACAGATTCTTTATGGGCAGCAGAGCTAAATAAGAGACACCGTTTTAAGCCCGTCTCGTGGTATTTTCTGCCAATCTCTATTCCTCCACCTGCCATTCCTACGTGTGAGGACCGGAATGATTCACACACACACACACGCACACACCACCACCACCTCTCTGATAAGTGTGACTTCCTTTTTGCGCCCACTCGAGAGAGATGCTGCGGTGCAGCTGTGAATATGGCATCACTTTTGCGTAAGAAAAAAAATAAAACAAAGACAGATCATGGGGTCCAGAGTCGTGCGCACTTGGATACTTGAGAGCTACGGCTGCGGACGATAAAGGTGAACGATGAACGCTCTTGTGTAGCATCTACCATCAAATTCATCTGAGGGTAAAATCTGAGAAACGCAAAGCTCTCTTTTCTAAATATCTGTTTGATAATTTGCCAAAAACAAAACAAAAAAAACCTAAAGAAGAGCTTGAGGCGCTTCCCTCGCTAACAGGCTGCTGAAAGGGCACCGCGTGTGTCGACTGCTTGAACGATCGCTCTTGAACTTCAGTCAGGTAACGACACATGGAAAAGCAAACACAGCTCGGAACAGCGCAGAGGCAGAATGGCTCAGCGTCACTGTGACTTCATGGTAACACAACTTTCAGCCCTCTCCTGCTGCCGTGGCCCCGAAAATGGCATTAGCATTAGCAACGCCATTTGTGAAGCATGCAAGGTAGTTTTCCTTGGGGTGGGGTCGGGCGGGGTGTGGGAGGGTACTGTCAGGATTTAAGGGGTCAAAAATGATCTGTCAGTTCACTCACTACCATCTTTAAAGTCAGCTCCTGGATTTTTGATGGTCTCTACATGCAGGACGCCTGTTGATTCAGTGTAGCGATGGAATGCTAACGCAGAGCTAACTGTTGTTTCCTCTGCCACAGCTACACTGAAACACCGGCTGTGCATCGTAGCAAGATATTCAGATCTATGGCAGAACATGTCAGTGGTTGTTTTTTTCTTTTAATGAAACTTAATTAATCTAAGTGAACAATTTTGCCTAAAGTTAATTTCGCAACTTTTGAAAGAAAGCGCAGCTACACCTCTGTTTCAAGCTAGGCAAAACGTACGTTACTGGCCTTTTACACTTATGTAAAATATATATTTAAAGGGCAAAAAATACGTATATACTGTATATATCCCTGAATTTAATGTGTATCAGTTGTAGCTGTTCTGATTCACTTATTAACTACTGCCTGCCTAGCAACGGTCAGCTATTCAACACCATAGACGTAGTTTCTCTAATGTGCGTCTCTTCACGTACGACGGTGACGACAGACAACGATTGTTCTAATGAACTGAGTGCAGCGAGGACTCCAACAAGGCAAGACTGGAAAAGACCGGCAATGGCCCCTGTTATGTAACGGTTCCAAACGTCTAAATGACAGATCTGCACTTCCCTTCGGATCCGCGTGAGACCCCTGGGGTATTACAGGGCAAGCTGCTTCACCGTGCGACTTCAGGCAACGGGAGATTTATCCAGAGCCCACAGCCCGGAAATACAGGCCAATAATCTATGGAAAACTGCTCTTGTACATTTGAAAATACTTTTTGAATGAAATAGGCTATATATATAATTTTTTTTTTTTTTTTTTACTAATTATATCGTACTCTACTGTCTAATCTCGGCCTGGGCATGGGGTGGTTCCACACTTCAGCAAATTTACCAATCGCTTCCTGAGTGCTGATTACGACAGTTGGTCAACTGCAGCTCCCCCCGCTGGACAACTCAGTAGTTTCCTCTAGTCTATGTACACTCCCATCCTTTCACAGTATGAATATTAAGTGCTACAGATTAAAATGCTGGAAAAAAGTCTTGCTCATTGTCCATGTTGACAACAGGACATGTTGTGTATGTTTTAGTTTTTCTCTTCTTGTTGAGAACTCCCTTTGAGATTATATATATTTTTTCTTCTGCTTGTGGGCGACCCCTGTTCACTGTTCTAGCACACAGTTTACACAAACTAAATCGTGGCTATATAGATCCACCGCATATACATCCATGACTGAGTGTCTCCTCTCAGACCACCATGGGGGTGTCGGAGAAGACGGAACTGATGGACTCAGCGACCGACTTCTTTCTCTTGGTTTTCATGAGGGATCCAGCCTCTGCATCCAGGTCATCCTCATCCTCGTCCTCCTCGTCCTCGTTCCCGTTGGGGTTGAGTTTGCCATTCTGCCCCTGCGCCTCCTTGGAGTCTATGAACGCCACATGCCGGTTCAGCTCTGCCTTCAGGGCTTGGTCACCGTGGGTGGGCGTCACGCTGAGCATGGACGAGTGGATGCTGTCCTCGCCGAGAGCCTTGCCCTTGTTGCAGCAGAAGCAGCGGCACGGCGTCAGGTACAGGTACATTAGGACCAACACCACGCTGGCCAGGCATCCCACTAAGGTGGTGTAGGCCGTGTTCAGGGTCTCGCCACTGCCGTGCATGGTGAAGTTGTGGACTTTTAGCACCACGTAGATGGTCTCATTGAAGATCTCACTCATCGCCAGACACGTGTAAGTGCCAGAGTCCTCAGACCTCACTGGGCTAATCTGCAAGTTCCCGTCCTTCAAGATCCTGGCGGTCTGATTGACTCCCGGCACCACTGGCACATTGCCTGGCAGGGTCCAGGTCTTTAGCATGTCTCTGTGTTTGGTGTCACACGCAAGTATCAGCGTCTGCTCCAGGAAAGCCTCCTTGCCCTCCTCCACAAAGGTGCTGCAGTTCATGCTCTCGCCGCTGAGCTCGAAAATGCCAACTTGGGTTTTAGCAGGACCAGGAAGAATGCAGGTATAGTTGTCTCTGAAGTCAATGGCAGAGTTGAGCCTGCGGATGTACCAGTGGGCGAGGAGCGTGTAGAGGTCACAGTGACACAGCATAGGGTTGTTGTGGAAGTAGAGGCCGTTTCTGATCCATGCAGGCAGCTCCTGGAGCTCGTCAATGGGAACTACCTTGATCTTGTTGGAGGACACGTCAAGGAGGCTGAGTTTGTCTAGCCGGGACTTTTCCTTGACCAGCTCTGTGGGGAAACGGGAGATTTGGTTCTGGCTAAGGTAAAGCTTCTGTAGGTTTATCATGGTCAAAAAGGCCGAGCGGTCAATCTGGGTGATTTTGTTGTTGTACAGCAAGAGGACCTCCAAGTTGACCAGCGGCTCAAACACAAACTCGTCGAGCTGCTGCAGGCTGTTGGAGGAAAGGTCCAAGTAGCGCAACTGCTTCACGTGCACAAACGCCTCGGTTGACAGGAAGAGGAGGTTGTTGTGACTGAGGAGAAGGTTGTGAAGCTTCGGGAGCTTCTCTGGGGTCCACTCAGACCTTAGCCGCTTGATCTCGTTGTAGCTGAGGTCCAGGACAGCGGTGTACGTGGGCAGACCCGTCGGAACATGGGTCAGGTTCATCTTGGAGCAGCTGACTATGTTTGAGGCGCAGATGCAGATCTTGTGGCAGTTCAGGGTGGATCCGGCAGCACCCGGGAGCCAGAGGAGGGCGACGCAGAGGCCGACAATCCATCCAGGTCGCTTACTCCTTAACGTTTCCAACAGGCTGCTGCGTATTCCGGTGGATGGCTGCAACATGCTGGCAGTTGGTCTGAATCCCAGAGTGGTTTGTACTACGACTCCATTCTTGGGGAAGTACACAGGGCGGCAGCTGGAAGACTCCCGGGCATTGCTGGGTGATTGAGACAAGGGCGAGAAAAGATTCTATTTAGACATCTATTTAAGTTCTGACCTCATCTGTCAGTCGTCATATTTAAAGATAAATCATAAATATGTGTCCCCGGCTAGAACTGCTGTCTTCTAGCAGATGAAAATCTGGAAACGCTTCGCCGTGTTTGACCATATCAGATGTTTTGCAAGTACAATTATTTCACATGCAAATTGAGAATCCACAACCAGAAAGACTGCACAGTGTGTACAGACAGATGACAAAACCTTATTTTTCAGGTGTCATGTCCATCTGAATTTGAATTAAAAAAAAAAAAAAAAAAAGATCTCCACAACATCTGCATCATGCGTACTGCACGTTGCGAGATGTTTTCTGCAGCCTCTGCCTTCCTTGTGCGCAGTGGTACCCCTCCCCCAACCCCTTCTCTCCCTCCACTCCCCCCCCCCCCTCCTCCCCATCACCACCACCTTTGCACAATGTGCGTCCTCACTTAAAACAAACACCGTGGATTCACACACTCCTGGAGGAAGTGCAGTGATTGTTGTTTTTTTTTTGTCTTTTCTCTTCTTCATCTTCCCCTTCGCTTCCACCAGTCTCCCTGCTGCATGCGCCCCTGCACTCGTTGCACTGCACCATTCTGGCCGAAAACAAACGAGCACATCATGGAAACGTGACGGGGAGAAGGAAGCCGAGAGAGACGCCTACCTTCAACAGGGCTGCTGCGGCTCCTCCTCGTCTGTTTACAGCGTTGCTGCAGCTGCTGGTGCTGCTTCTGCCTCTGCTGCTTCACACAGATGTTTCCCGTCAGTCGGCTGCTTTGGATGAAAGGCGGCGTAAGAGGAGGAGGAGGAGGAAGGAGGAGTGACGAGGAGAAGGGGGAGGAAGAGGATGAGAAGAAGGACGCGCACTCCAATAGATCCTCGACAAAATAATCCCGGTCTTCGACACGCGGCATCCAGCACCCGGGTCAAAATTACGCAGAAGCGGTTACGTAAAGCGCAGACAAGACACGTTCCAATGAGCCGCAGCTCCGAGATTTCGGCCGAGAATCGTCTCCTCGCGTGCACGTGTCCGCGGATGACTGGCGCACTGTGAGCAGGTCCGTCTCTCCCAGGCGGTTGAGAATGAGCAGCGTGTATGTGAGGCTGACAGCCAGGCACCTTGGCCGTGGCTGCTGCTGCTGCTGCTGCTGCTGCTGCTGCTCCTCCTGCCGCTACTGCAGTGGTTGACGTGTTGTTCTCGAGGAGGCAGCGCGCGCTCAGACCCAGATGGCGCACTTTTCCCGGAAGATGCGCCAGCGGATGCGAGGAGACGCTGAATCTGCTGAAGAGATGGAAAGGTGGAAGAAGATGGAAAGGAAGTAAAATCACACATGCATATACATACACGTATTGTAGATCTGCTCCTTTTTTTTGTTTCGCATTTTCCCCCCTCACAGAACACCATAAGTCTACTTTTATTGTATTTATTATTTGTAATGAGTTCTGCCAAGGATGTTGGCTTATGCCATCGTTCAGTTTTGTCAAGTCCCTCCCTCCCTTTGTAGAATCCACCCCGTCTAAAACACTAAGATAGCACAAAATGCCCAATAAACCCTCTGTAAGACATCTTCAGTTACAGCTAAAGTAATCCGCATAGCATTCTGGGTATCGTGGCATTATTTACAGTGATTTGTAATTTTGTTTTTAAATAGTCAATGCAATAATTGTCTTTACAGCAACAAGGTGTCTCTGGGGTTTTTCCCTTAGAGACATCTTTTTCCACTCAATCCTCATAATTACTCTTCCTTTATTTATTGCTCTCTCTCTCTCTCTCTGCCTCTCTCTCTCATATTCTCTCTCTCTTGTGTGTGAGTGAGCTGGTGAATACATGGTGGGCTACTCCCTGTGCGTTGTCATTGTTCCCCAGGAAAGACAAAACTGGATTGATTAATTGATGTACAGCATATTAGGTAAACCAGACCAGTTAGAGGCCAATTACACTGCATGGCATTGAGTGCCATCTGTTGGTTGTGAAATATATTGCTAATATTATTCATCCACTGATGTCTCCCGACGTGAACTCACGTCTTTCCATTTACCAGCTGCAATGGTCATGATGAAATCACTACAAGTACTGGCTGTATGGGAGCCTAAAAGCACATTTTAGTGAATGTAAACACAAGAGTTTCTTTTCCCTCTGTATGACCAAAATATGCATGCATATTTTTAACATTCATACAATGAACCTTTAATTTATGCACACAGGGGCTTGCATTGCACTATATATGCAATCAAATATGTGATGTAACAGGACAGGTGTCATCATACATGGTGGTCCTTGTATATACATATATGGATATACTATGAATCTGGATATATATATATCTTTATCTATATGTGTGTGTGTGTATTTATGTACACACATATACTGTATTTTTAAATATCTCCACCCTGCAATGATTTCCTGCCACTGACAGTCATTGTTCAAGACTGCTGATGTGTTTGATGAGGCCTGTTTATTATCAGCCGCTTCGCAGGGGAAAACCTTGTCATCTTTTTTTTTCTTACTCAAGTGATTCCACCCACATGCTGCCTCGGCGACTTTTTTTTTTCTGGGTTCTCCTCAATTCACAGATTCTCTCGCAGGAAGCCTGGTTTTGGCTAAAGCTGCGAGAGGCCGTCGGTTGCCAGTGTGCTGTTACACCAGAATAGACTCCTACTCAAGAGCTCCACCAGAAAGCATTTACAATATACGTCCGCAGCTTCAAGAGGTTAATGGGACTTTGGTGAATCACGACTTTGTTCCGAAATGTTACATAAAAGCGGGCGCTGCTCGTCCCTGAGACCCTGCGCTTAGGAGGTTACATCAGCGTGTTGAGCACACTGGCACGCATGGCTGTAATTAGGATTATTTAATCATTGACCTAGCCCTGAAATCACAGCTTAAATTACATCTCTGTGTCATTGCTGCTCTGATCCTGAGCTCAGACTCATTTGGCTTCAGTGAGAGGACGAAGCCGGAGATGCAGCATCTTCTGTCGCTAATTGTTTCTCAAGCACTTGAGGTTCAAGCCTATTTGGTCTTTTTGGTTCCAATTGCGGGAGACTGCAGAGAGCGGGCTGCAGATGAAGCTGCAGGAACTTTAAAAGGACACGCTTTGGCAGGTGAGAGGAACAGATTGAAGGCGGGCTGCGCAGGAGGCGGGCGTCCCTCAGGATTTGTTTTTAAGGAAATTCGCAGCCAAATAAATTCTCCAAGCACACAACCGACAAAGGTCTTTCCCCGCATGAAAATAATATTTAAAAAAAAATATTTCTCAGACTGTTCAAATTTGCTGGCCGCAGACTGCAGCCCAAAAATAGAACAACCTCAGAAATGTTTTTCATTAGTTGTGCAAACACACCTGCTGGCTGAAGGCCGGCAGCGGCGGTCTCACGCTGCTGGGAGGGTGATTGCTGGTAAATAACTGGAACCAACTGGTGCGACTGGAAACGGGCGTCCGGCCGCAGCTTGTGCAGCACTGGGACTTTTCGTGAGACGGCGCTGCTGAGAGTGATTAATGTTTTTTTTGTGCGACTCTGCTTCCTGCTGCGATAGGGATAGTGTTGCCTGGCAACCGCCCGCGGCCTTTGGTTGACTGTTTTGGCTGGGTGGTAAATCTGAGGTGGCCCCAGCTGCCTCCTCTCCTCTCATCTCCTCTAGCTCCTCGTAACCTGTTCAGTGTGGGCCTTCCGGGAGCAGATGCCCGAGTCTCTGCCAGAAAGCGATAACAGTGATGACCCTGTAAAAGTGCACATGGAAAGTTTTACAGGATTGGCTTCTCGATCACTTCCACCTCCTGAAAACCTGCTGATGGCAAACATTTTCGCGTTTGCAACAGTAAAAACAGGATGCTGTTTCTTCAAATCAGATGACCCAGCTATCCTAGATTAAAATAAATATATACTTTTTACAGTTTAAACTCTGTTGTGTGGACTCTATTTCAGTAACAGTGGTTTTATTCCGTGGCGAAGCCTGATACCTCTGCTACACATGATGTTTACATGCCGCTAGCTCTCTCCCAGCTCCACCTGGCTCCTCCCCTGACACGCTAAACACACACTCGGACTGGTTTTCCACAACATGCATCACAAGAAGTGGCTGCAACAGACGTATCATGCTGACCACGCACATTAGCCCCGCAGCTGGTTGCACAACAGGGGCGCAAACAGAAAAAAAGGCGTGTTTTTCTTTTTCCAACCTTCTTTCCTTTTATTCACATGATTTTCATGCAAGAATATGGAGTTGTTTTAATTATTGAGTATTGCTTTTTAATTACCTTTTGTGTGTGTGATTGACTTCTGTGCCAACTGTAAATGCAAATCAATACCTGCATGTAATTAGAGTTTGTGGGCCTCTTTTATCACAAACTGCAGGACAAATACAGGTCACAACGCAATCGTATAAGAATGCAGCTGGTCTAAATCTTATTAGAAGTGCATTAACATGTCTCCTGCTTGAAATAAAAAAACAACAAAAAAAAAAAATCTTCTTGTTTAATTAACGAAAGCAAAGGGATGGTGACAGAAAGACAGACAGACGAGGGATTTCCCTTTCTGTGCCATCTCTAATACTTGCTAATCCTTCCCTCAGGGTAAAAGACGCAGGATTCGATGCTGGCTGCTCGCTCCCGACGGGCTCAGACGATATGCTTACTAATTAACAATGTGGGAAAATCCTGGTCCCCCCTCTGCGTTTGGCAGCGAGAGCCGCTGCTCCTGTGCTCAGTCAACAAGACGAGCCCCCCACCCCCCACCCCTCACCCCTGCTGAGAAGACAGGGAAAAGACTGGAAATAGTCGGTGACTCACCGCTTTCAAAGTCTCCCGCTCCCTGTGTCAGACTCAGGAATTCAAACACAGCCGGGGAGCGGCAATGTGAGTTCTGACGTTTGGAAATGGCTGCAGGTACATCTTGTGATTCTGCAGTGACACTCTCTTGACTCTCTGTTCCGGAACCGTTGTGATGGTTTGTCAGAGAGGTGCAGCGCTCCAGCTCATTGCTTGGCAGAGAGGACTTTGGCGCATTCGCAGAGACCCACTCGTGTTTTTGTTGCCATGAGCCTGTCGAGTCAGAATGGACAGGTTGGGATGGTGAACTTGTGGAGGGACTTAATTCAATTCATTTCAATTCAATTCAATTCAATTCAATTCAATTCAATTCAATTCAATTTAGATCAATTCAATTCAATTCAATTCATTCATTCATTCATTCATTCATTCATTCAATTCAATTCAATTTTTATTCAAGATACAGGACAATTCACAAATCACAGAAATTTACATATCGGACATAATGCGTTTCTTCAGATCAGAGGAGAATCTGACTGAAGGTTCACCAGAGATTTTATATGATGCCATTTGATGATTCTAAAACTACACATACATCTGTACATAAGGTTACACAGCACAGCAATTATTACTAACTGCATGTAGTTCTCCCCACCACGCCTGCTACTAGCTCGGGTGTAGGGGCCTCCTCTGCAGCTCTCTAGTCAAACGGCAACGATGGCGCTGCAGGGGAGACAGAAAATTGCATCTGCGTGTATTTTTTTTTTTTTTTTTTTTGGAGTGGAGCGCCGTAACGAGGCCAAGAGGAGCGCAGGCAAAGGCACGCGAGGAGCAGAGGCAGTTCGTGTTTGAACATCCCGTCGTGTCTGGAGATGGGCACGTTTCTGTAGGAAGAGCAGAAATAAGAAGCGGGAGCTTACGTAACGCAGGAACTCAGCTCTGATTTGCGACTGCCTGGTGAGGAACGGGGAAGAAACGCCTGAGCCTGAGTGTGAAAGGAAATCTCAGGCGAGTTGTGCATCACGTCTCTCCTCAACCCCAGCGAGCTAAATATGGAAACACAACATTATAAAGGGGGAGGGCGGGGTGGAGAGTGAGTCGATGCAGGGAGGAAGAGCAATTAGGGAGGCCGAACGGCTCCAAAAGCGCGACCCGCAGGAGGGCGCACGACCTGGAGGCGTGAACTTGCAACGTCCTGGGGTGAAGTGCGGAGGGGAGGGGGGAGAGAAGGTCAAGCGGGTGGTAGGGAGCGGGGTCGGGGGACGAAGCTGGACAGGACGTCCTTCAAGGGCCCCGTCGCATGATTGGATCAGTGGTGCCAACACTAGGCCCTTTTTACTTATTTAGTTCCGGGGGGTGTAAATAATGGAGCACGCCACACACACGCAGGGGAATCCATGTGAGAGGCGGCAGAGCAGAGACAACCTCCGGACGAGGGAGAAACCGCTGAGCCGTCAAGATGCTCCTGCCTTCCCTCTAGAAAGAAAGTCATCTTGTCCACATGAAGAGCAGCAATTTGTCTCTTGCACATTTATTTCGCCCTCTAACATGACACAACGCCGTCCCGCCGATGAGACACTCTGATGGGATGATGTCATCACTCATCATCGCCTCTTGGCCCTGATCCAGAGAGGCAGCCAAAGCAAAACCCTGACAGAACCTCTGATTGGTTCAGACTGACGCCTCACTCTCGGCTCTGATGTCAGGAGGAGTGTTTCAAACACCTACTGTAGCCCCCCCCACCTTCTTCTCTCCGAGCTCCAACCTGCTGTCAGAGCTGCCGCACTCTGGGCCAGACGTGGCCTTTTGTGGCTGTTACATAACGGCTGCCGGTGCCTGGCGGCGGCTTGTGATGGGGAGGCCGATGAGTCATTAAGTGTGCTGCCGGAGGACGTATCTATAATTCAGGTGCAGTTTGGCCTTGTGTGCCAGACTGGTCCGGCCCGTACTGGACGCTCAGACAGCTGATGTGAACAAGGACGAGAGCAGAGAGACGAGGGCTCATGCTGCACAAAAAAACAGATCGCAATGACAACGATGATGATAAAGGAATATAAAGTCAAGAGCCATATTCCTAATTATTATGTATATATATATATATATATATATATATATATACACACACACACACACACACACATATATGTATATATATATATATATATGTATATATATATATATATATATATATATATACATATATATACATACATATATATACGTATATATACATACAGTATATATTGATGTATATATATATATATACATATATACATCATATATACATATATACATACATACATATATATACATATACAGTACACACACACACACACACACACACACACACACACACAATCGGTTGGTCCACTGGTCTCCAATTACTGAGTTCTCCCTGAATGTTTTGTCAACTGTCACTGTCTCCTCGTTTCCTCACCGGCACTCAGTAGTTTTCCACTTCTGCACACCTGCCCTCACTCACCTGATGACACTCACCTGCAGCTCATCTCCAGCAATCAAGTGCCGCCTGACACTCACCCAGTCCCATGAAAAAGGACAGCCATATCTTTTGACAAATAACTTTAGTTTACATGTATGTATGTATGTATCCATGTATGTCTGTCTGTCTGTCTGTCTGTCTGTCTTACATACTCTGGATTTCTTCCACCCATCGACTCACATTACAAGTCACATGACCGCTACATTCGGGAGCCTTTGCCCTGCAGCTGTGCCTCAGTAACTGCGGCCCATTGTCCAGCCAGTGTCCCGCGGACCGCGGCCCGAACAGCTAGACAGATTTGTTTCACGTCGTGTCATAGGCTCCTAATCTTGCCTATCCAGAGTGGCTGTGGTCTAAGCTCTGAGGGATTTGGAGAACCCTTCCTGCCGTTTCCTGTTAATCAAAGCTCCCTGCTCTGCGTGTGCGGATGTTTCCTGGAAAACATGCGTTTAATGCGGGTGGATTGTCATCATCACCGCCGCTGCTGCTGTCATTGCACAGCTGCGTGCTCATCAACAGGGACAAATAAAGTCCTTGTGCAAACAATTAAACTAAAATAACATTTCCCCCCCCTGTTTCACTCTGCGCACACGGTTTTTGTGACCGATATTGGACACAACAAGATGTTTTTGTTTGTTGCAGCCTGGCCAGGCTCCAGTTTCTCACCCTCAAGGCTGCTGACAGCTGGCTGGCATTATTAACTCAGCATCTGTCCGCATCTCGCAGCATCACAACACAGAGACTCTTGCTTAGCACGACCGAACCGCAGAGGGAAGACTGCATAGAAATGTATACACGCAAGCCTGTGCACTGACTGTGAAGCTGC
This sequence comes from Thamnaconus septentrionalis, assembly GCA_009823395.1. Classification (NCBI taxonomy): domain Eukaryota; kingdom Metazoa; phylum Chordata; class Actinopteri; order Tetraodontiformes; family Monacanthidae; genus Thamnaconus; species Thamnaconus septentrionalis. The sequence goes on from CM020512.1 coordinate 8,409,076, forward strand.
CGCCCTGCAGGTGACGCTGCTTTTCTTTGGCTGCGTCGCTGGGAGTGCTCGGCCTCAGACAGGCTGTCGCCGCTGCACTGCTCATCATGAATACGTTTTCCGTGACTATTCTTGTCACCTCATGCTCATCGCGGCGTGTTGTGAGTGACTAATGCCTTTCCTTCAGCTGTCCAAGTGTGGAGAATGACTTGTGCTGTGTGAAATAATAGCGCGGAACGAACAACAACTGTGTCACAAATCACTCCGTGGCTTTCACGGGCAGCGGAGTGAAAAACAAAAAAACAACAAAAAAACAACAACAAGCAAAACAAAAGCATGAGTGACATCATGGCAAAGATTATATTCACATGCTACAATGCATATTTTGTATTTCAGCTGTTGTTAGCCATCGTTTGTTCAGACTAAGTTAAAGTTTGTCACTGTCTAACTGATGCTCGTCCAATTATGTTGGGTTATGTTAAGTTACATCATCACATACATGGGAAAGGGGCTTTAGTGGAGCGATAGCGGTGGAGTGAGAGAGGAAGTCAACCTGCAAACACTTTAAGTCCCGACTAGACAGGAAATTTGTATTTTCTCTCACTTGAGCCCCTTCTGTTTAAAACAGTCATCCTTTTTTCTAATATCCCTTCTTTAGAATGTATTCTGATTTTAAAAAAACACAACAGCAGGGTAAAAAAAAAAAGTGACACATTACCTACAACTACACATTTTTGTTAATTTCCTTTGAGTGACCTTAAAATCCGGTCTGCCGCTGCTCAAAGTGAGGCAGGTGAAGCCTCGGGTGAAAAATGCACAAAAGATAAATAAAAGATACATCAGATCAGCGGCTCCCGTGTGTGTGATGGTGCAGATTGACGTCCTGTCTCATTCCGCTGAGCTCGGGCTTCCTGGTGGGAGGGAGGGGGGTGCGGGGGTGTTACTAATTATGCAGTCCATATTGAAGAGTGATGGATGATGGGTAATTTACGGTGTTGGCCTCAGCTCCCCAGCGGCGTGACGATTGGGTCGTTAATCAGCTGCCCCGACTGCTGAGTCTCTGTGAGGGGCTGCAATCACGGCAGTTTTCAGCATCACTTGTTGCTGTTGTTGTTGTTGCTGTTGTTGCTCATTGTCTTATATATTGAAAGAGCAGTTGGTCACTCACTGCAGTGTTGACTGTGGAATTGTGGAGTAAAGCCCTGCAGGATCTGCAGGCTTTACAATGAAAAGAGGACATGTATGTTTTTAGTCTAATTAAAAGAATGATTAATAAAAACATTTGAGTTTATTTTCCATGTTGTAGCAGTGCATATATGCACTAGCCCAGACCATGGACGTCATCAGGGGTCACTGATTTTTACCTATGAGAAAAAAAGGGAGCAACATTAACTTTGTCTGCAATGTTCTTAGTTACCAGTAGATGGTGATATGTCTTACTTGCTGGACCTTTAGATTTAGGCCATTTTATAGCTCAAAAAGTATATTTGTATATATACATATATATATATATATATATATGTATATATATATATATATATATATATATATATATATATATATATATATATATATATATATATATGTATATATATATATATATATATATATATATATATATATATATATATATATATATATATATATATATATATATATATATATATATATATATATATATATATATATATATATATATATATATATATATATATATATATATATATATATATATATATATATATATATATATATATATATATATATATATATATATATATATATATATATATATATATTTCTTTTTCACCCCAACTGGTCAAAGCAGATGACTGGACTAATTCTGAGAAACAGAAGCAAAAAAAGTGTGATGCATGACAGGAAGGAAGACCGGAAGTCTTAATTCCAAGAAACTCTTTTAACCTGATGCTTCCTGCAAAGCACAATGAAGTATTGTAGTTGTTGTTGTTTTGCTGTTGTTGTTCTTGTTCTTATGAAAAGAAAAAAAAAAAAAAAAAGAAAGTATGGTTGTCACTGTTTAGATTCTTAGAAAGTCAGACAGACAGATTTTATCTTGTGGTGGGCAATCAAGTGTTTACATTGTAGTGGAGCTCATGAGTCAATCCATGAAGACGACAAAAGGCCTTTTTTTAAAGAGTACTAGCGAGCTGACTCAGAGCCTCTCTTCTTTACATACAGCAGGGATACATGTGGGAGGCGGGAGCAACGACTGATCTGCCCTCGTGCTTCGAGACAGAGGAGCGTCCTGTTACATCACGCCTCAGCCCAGCAGGCAGTCCGATGGGGACAACCTGCGTGATCGTTCACATGCTCCCTCCCAACCGCCTCAACTCTGAACTCCAGCTCAAGAGACACTAAACATCCCACCATCCTTCCAAACCTGCTTTGTACACTGCCTGGGGACCAATCAGATGGAAGCTTTTTTTAATTTTTATTTTAGATGGATGTCCTCAGACCCACAGCCGTCCAGTCCAAGAAAGTGATCAGAAGTAGTGCTGCACAAAGTAACAGAATGTTGCCTTTCCAAAACACTATTTTGACAATTTAAGAGAAGGAATTCGTCTCTCAAAATCATAATTGCTGCTCTGCTAACCCTCCTCGCCTACCTGCTTCCTAGGTGCTCCAAAAAAAATGATACAATTTTTAACTGCTCACTTTGTGCCTGCGTCTGCGTTTCAGGTCTGCCAGTTCTTGTGTCACCACAGAGAAGTATGAAGTGACACAGCAGTGATGACAAATCAAGTATCAAAGTGTTTTTTTATCTTTTCACTGCCTCCTGGAGGTAGAGGTTATGTCGGCAGCGCAAATCCCCTGCTGGCCATTTGTGATTCATGCAAGGACATCTCACCACTCACTGAAAAAGTAACTGCATGTTCCCAATGCCCCCCCTTCCAACACACACACACACACACACACACCCGCTCTGGAGGAAATGTCCCTTGCAGTAATCAAAGAAATCTAAAACATGAGTCTGTCTGCTGACTAAAAACTGCTCACAGTCGCTGAGCGAGAGAAAACCAACACAACAACAACAACAACAACAAGACAAAGAAAACCCACCGCTGTGACTTGGAAAGGGGTCATGATGTTCTCACAATAAAATGTGCGCCAGCGAAAAGAGTCACTGAGCATCCGTGGACTCGATGCGTTTTTCCAGCCCACTCCGTAAGTTAAGTTAGCGCAACTCAAAAAAGTGATTTTTGGATGCTGGAGTTCAGGTTCAAATATTTGAAACCAATTCTGTTTATTCCTGATATTGAATTTATTTGTTTCATGTAACAGCTCTAGTTTGTTTGTATTGCAGGCTCTGTGTGATGATGGGCTCCAGAGAAGAGGAGTGTTGGAAAAGCTGACAGAAGCAACCTGGAACCAACAGAGAGACCAACAGAATGTCTGTCTGACACTTCAGAGAGTCACAGTGGTAAATCAGACCTGGGCAGGTTTCCCCAGGATCCCCAATAGTAAGTCCAAAATCATGTTTCCCATCTGTTTCAAGCCCGAGGTGAGAATGAGAAGAATAATTCAGACAATAATCAAATCAACTTATTGTTTTATTTTCCTGTAAAATTCTAATAACTCAGATACACACACACATTTATGTATACATATACACTAAAATCTTTCCCTTTATTATCCGGAACGTGTGTTAAAAGGGAAATCTACATAGATGACATAAATAAACAGATTTTCATCTTTATACATAGAAACAACTTAACAAAATAAATCAGGTACACTTGATTGTTGATTGATTTTTACAAAGTTCTGGACATGCAGACACCAGACAAGGCTTCACTGGGCACTGCTGTCCTCCGACCACTAGGTGGCGTAATGGTTGGCTAAGGTAAAGTGGTTGCAGACGAGTGACAGGTGTTGCTGGTGATGGGAGAGAGGGAAACAGTTTTTCACTGCGCTCTAGTGGGTGACTCTGTTCTATTTTTATTTTTTATATTGTGTGAATGTATCGGAGTGATTGACACCCAGTAACATCATAAGTGCAGGACTTAAGTCACTTAAGCCTATAAGCCTATTCAGACCCAACAAAATATCAAAAATAGCCGCGCCTGCAGCACAGATGTTTGCGCTGTCTGCAGCGACTGACTGCCTTCGGCATCCTAGAATCAAAATCTCACACACTTCCAACGCTTGTTGGCACGGGAGATTTCCGACAACAGTGTGTTTACGTCCAGGACCGACTGGCCTGCGAGCGTGAATCAAGTGGTAGCGAGGCCTGCAGAGGACCTTTGCAGCGCCGTTAGTAGTTCACAACAGTAATAAGAGCTCCTCCTACTGGTGCGGCCTGACATTGCACTGTAGAAACCAGAGTGGGAA
>CM020512.1:8418404-8430904 GCA_009823395.1 Thamnaconus septentrionalis
GGCGGCCGACGAGGCGCTCTGCCGCGGCTACGTGTGCCTGAGCGTGTGCCTGGTGAGCGCCGCCATCCTCACCATCTGCGCCATCAACGTGGAGCGCTACTACTACATCGTGCACCCCATGCGCCACGAGGTGAAGATGACGGTGGGCGTGGTGACGGCGGTGGTGGCGGCCATCTGGGCCAAGGCGGCGCTGATGTCGGCGCTGCCCCTCCTGGGCTGGCTGCTGCAGGGCGGCGGCGGCGACGGCAGCGAGGACCTGCAGGGGGCGCCGTCTCCTCTCGTCCTCCTGGAGGGGCAGAGCTCCTGCTCCCTGCACTGGTCCGGGGCCCGGGCGTTGCGCCTGCTCTTCATGGCCTTCTTCGCCTTCGCCTACTTTCTGTGCCCCATGCTGGTCATCCTGGTGGTGCACTGCAACATGTTCAAGGTGGCGCGCGTGGCGGCCATGCAGCAGGGGCCCCTCCCCACCTGGACGGACACGCCGCGCCAGCGCTCCGAGTCGGCCAGCAGCCGCTCCACCGTGGCAGCCAGCCTGGGCGGCGCCCGCGGCACCCCCCAGAGGACCTTCAGCGGCGGGAAGGCGGCGGTGGTCCTGCTGGCAGTAGGCGGCCAGTTCTTCTGCTGCTGGCTGCCGTACTTCTCCTTCCACCTGTATGCGGCGGCCGTGTCGGCCTCGCCCGCCCTGCTGGCGCAGCTGGAGAGCGCCGTGACGTGGATCGGCTACTTCTGCTTCACGTCCAACCCCTTCTTCTACGGCTGCCTCAACCGGCAGATCCGCGAGGAGCTGGCCCGCCACCTGGCCCGACTCTTCAAGCGGGCCGGGCCCGGCGAGGCCGAGCAGCTGCCCAGCCGAGAGGCCTCCATCGAGGAGAACTTCCTGCAGTTCCTGGCGGGGACCGGATGCAATCTGGAGCCCTGCAACTCCTACAGCCTGGGCGGTTACGAGGAGGAGGAAGAAGAGGAAGGGGAGCGGGGGGCGCCCACTGCCGAGGCTCCTCGGCCTGGCACGCCAGCTGAGCTCCACATCCCAGGGCAGGTCTTTGAGGAGACCTCGGAGTTTGTGCAGCGGCAGCAGCGCAGCAGACAGCTGTGCGCATCAGACAGCAACTGCTGCAAAACTGTGCCGGAGCTGTAACTGCGTCTCTCCTCTGACCACAGTCCAGCAAACTGACTTTATTCTTGTTTTATTTTGTTTTTCACAACTTACAAAAACCTGAAAGAGCAATTAAGACAAGCCTTTTTTTGTAAGAAAAAAAAAATACAAAAAAAAAAAATAATATTTTTTTTTTTAATCCTTAAGATTTGGGTTCCATTTATTGTTTGTCAAACTCTATGAGGAAAGGCACTGTACAGAATCAGACAGAAATCTTCATTATCTTCATGTTTTCTGGGTTGATACCTCTATTTATTTAGGCGTTCTCCTTCACATCTGTGTTTTTAGACATGACAATCAATTAGCTGAATGAGTGGCAGATTTTCTAAAAACAGAACAGATTGTTTTTCAGCGTTTCAAACCATCTTGAACAATCTAAAAATTTATTGGGACCAAAAAAATAAATATCTGAAATGATTTGTGATGTGGTAGAGGTGTCCATTAGGAAGTGGTGAAAGTAAAGCTATTTAAGTAAAAGTATGTTATTGTTGGTGCTGTCTATTAGATTGCCTCCCTCCAAAACTACCAGCAGACTTCAGAATATTCCGTGAAATTTGTAAAGGCCTGGCCCGCAGCTGCTGCTGCTGCTTTGGTGGCCGAAGCTAAAGCAGCTGGCGCACCGGGTCGTATTTTTAACAGTATTTCCTGGAACGCTATAATCATGTTCATCTGTTCCCGGGTCTTGTGATCATCACCTCCTGAACAGAAATCCTCTTCAGCAGCTCTGCAACTCATGATTGCCCCACCTTCCCGCTCAAAGACCAACGCTGTGGTGCCGACCGCAGTGTTAGCGGCGGCTGCTGTGGCGGCTGCGGCAGGCGCTTCTTCTTCGGCCCGCGCCATCCCCGCCGTGTCTGCCGGCTGTCCGCTGTTTACAGGTAAACACAGGGGCAACGCGAGCGTGCCCGTGTTTGTGCTCAAAACAGGCCCAGCTTGTTGTGGCTACAGAGCAAACAGGTGGGGCAACGCTCGCGCTATATGTCAAGCCTCGCACCCATGCGCCAGGTGCCAGGTGATGGTCGCTCTCTTGATCTCAGGTGGAACACAAACACGTATTTTTTTTTTCTTTTCTTTGACTTTTTTTTACACACAGACGCGCCAAAGAAGGTAAAAAGTCACCAGGGCTTCTGCTGCTGCTGCTGTCACTCAGTGCTAACGGCTTAGCTAGCAATCGTTGGCCCTGTAACTAAAAAAAAACCTGTTAAGCCCCCCATACATTGTGTTTTAGGTATGCATGTTTATTGATAATAAGGGTTTCCTCTGTACCCCTTCCCCACCCATTACTGCTGCACCCATACAATCGCCCATGGAACGGTGCTCCAGCTCATTTTCTCCTTTTGTTCTCTCTATTTTGGGCGGCATCACAAGGGATGGGAAATGCACCAGCCCTCCCAGGGCTGGTGCATTTCGCTGGAAGTCAGGGCAGAAAGAAAAAAGGCCACTTTGTCTCAGGAGACACCATGTTCTTCAGGGTTTCTCTGCGATCAATCTGCTCCGGCGACTCCTTAGACTCAGTTGTGTAAGGGGATTTGGGGGGCGTCTTGTCGTCGCACTTTGTTCCACTCATTTGTCTGAATTCTGCTGAAGGACCAAATACAGTTGCACACAAGGCAAATTAGCTCAATTTGCTTCAAAAATGTCTGCCACTACAAGCAACAGGCATTAGATTTGTAAAATAGAATTAGATTAGATTTTTTCCCCATCAATATCAATGTGTCTTAGACATCATAATGATGATGAAAGATTGACTAAGCCACCACTCAGAAAGCAGTGGACTATCCTCTCGGGTCTCAGTGTCAAAGACTGCCTCCTCTTTGTATTTAATGAAGTTGGAAAGTTTGAAACCATCAGGGATTCATCACTCATACATCAATGTGTCATTCAGTCAAGTGGATCCACGTCACCACAGCGGCTGTTTACCACTGAAAAACGGATCAAACTTCTCCTGGAATCTGATTTCTGCCACTATTTGATGACAAAGATACAAACGGAGTGCTTATTTTATATTCATTTTTTGCTGTAAATCATCAGGAAATTCAACAGGTCCATTTCAAACCCTGTTTTCCCCCTTCCTCTGGATTTCATTTGGTTGAGAGGACTCTTCTTTCCAGCGCATGTTAATAAAGCCCCGTGCATTTGTTCAACCTTCATTGAAACAATTAAAACCACAGTAACAAACAATTGTCCTGACTGTTGTCGTTCACATAATCTCTCTCTCTCTCTCTCTCTCTCTCTCTCTCTCTCTCTCTCTCTCTCTTCTCTTTCACTCTGTGTGTGTGTGTGTGTGTGTGTGTGTGTGTGTGTGTGTGTGTGTGTGTGTGTGTGTGTGCGCGCGGCGCTGGTGACTCCAACAGATGTCAAAGATGACGACCAAAGCTCTGAGGCCAGGATGAAAGAGGAGTGACATTTGATGGTGGGCAGGAAGTTGAGGGTCAGTCAGTCAGTCAGTCAGTGAGACTGTTGGGTGGATGTGATGCTGTGAGTGACACTATAATGGTCGTTGAACAGTCCCCACACTTTTCAATCAAATTCAAATCAAGGATATTATTATTATTATTATTATTATTATTATTATTATTATTATTATTATTATTATTATTATTATTATTATCATCATATCAACACCCGTTACGTGGGTGTAAATTTTCAGTGCAGCAGAAATCCAATTTGGAAGTATGCCTAATGATTGGAACCAGCAGTAATCTGTGTCTCTGACCTGTCAGACAACTCCTCAGAAAAAAAAGAAAGTTCTTACCTGGCTTCTTTGTCTCCGTGTGATGTCACAAGTGGATTCACTATATTCCCATGCCTTGTTTTTGTTCCTTTCTAGACATCTGGATGGTTGAGGTCATTCATTTTAGCACTAAGCTTAAAGCCAATTGTGTTTTAGTCTCTCCACACAGGACTAAATATGCATTAAATATTTGCACTAAACATATGCACTAAATATGCATGCATTTTTGGATACATACAATGTCACGTGCTGGTTTTTGTGTTAGTTTAGTTTCTGTTTATTGTCTCTTGACTTCCTGTTTTATTTTGAAACCCAGTTCCCTCATATGTCAGTCAGCTTGCTCTTCCCTTGTGTGTTTCCCGCCTTTGTCTGATTAGTCTTCCTCGCCTTGATTGACCTCACCTGTTCCCCATTACCTTGTGTATATATAGACCTCGTCTCGTTCTCCACCTGTGCAAGTTCCTCTTGTTCAACGCCGCAGAGCCGAAGAGTCCAGTTAATGTCTGATAATCAGGTTTTGTGTGACTTGACATGTGTCTTGTTTGCTACTTTTTTTGTCCGTTCGTATTTTTCCTCTTGCAATTGATTTCGTTTAGAGCTTCTGCAACGTTTTTCCTCGTCGGAGAGATTGTGTGTTTATAGTGCATAAAAATAAAAGGATAAAATATGGGAATTTTAAAACGTGAGTTTATATAATATCAGAAGAGAAATTCCACCGCTAACATCTCCCATGGCTCCATAGGCCTTTTCCATTTTCCTCATTTACCCTCTTTGGTGTTGCTTCCCACCGGACGGAGTGACTCATGGCTTTCATTTCGAGTCGTGGTGGGGGCCCCCCCGCGGCGCACAGAAGCATTTCAAACAGCCTGACCTTCAGGAGAACCCGGGTGATGGTGCTCCAGGACGGATGCCCCTATTATGCCGCTATAGGAGGCCACACGGTGCAGTCAGACATCGGAGGCTTTTATTTAATTATCTATTGTTTATTTTGCTTTGTTTTCATGAACACGTGTTATCTGCTTTTAATCATGTATGAAGTCAAGAAGTCACAGTTTTGATTTTCAACAACAAAAAAATAATTTAAAAAAAAAATGTCACGAGCATTTAAAGCACAACTACCGTAGTCGTTTGATACATGCATACATGCCTTAGAAATATGTGGCATAGATACAGTAGATGGATCCATAGACAGTCATTTTGGTCCCTATCCTCTCAAACATATGCATACATGTTAATAGCTGAATTTTCTGTCCTCGCAGGTCCCTCTCCTTTCCTGGACGCGTCACAACCACAAACTCTATGCAAAGTGGTCGCTCCAGTAAAAAATCCCCGCCTGCAGTTCAGTCGTGACTCCAAGGAGAGGCGCTCTTCCACCACACTTCAACACTCCCTGTGCCGCCCGACTGTGACGTAAAGTTTCTCTAGACTTCATTCACACAACTTTTTTTTTATATTATTACGTTTCGTTTTATGCCTGTTTTTTCTGTTGTAAATAACTATTCAAAATATATATGTCACATTTACTTTCGATGCAAACTTTGAGGCCACCCCCTCTTTGTTTTTTAACTGGCGAAGACACCCAGCGCCTACATTTCCCATCGGCCCCTCTACCTCAGAGTGCCTCGGCGTTCCCGCTGCCTGTCGGTGTCATGCCGAGTTTGACGTGCCTGCCGAGTTTGGCGTGCATCTCGCGGGAGCGAGCACTCCGGCAACAGAGGACGGAAGAGGATTTGCCCCCCGGCCCCCGCAACCCCCCCCCACACACACACACAAACACACACACACACACTCTTTTTTACGTCGACTTTTTTCACGAAAGTTTTATTTTATTCCATTCAAGATATTTCAAGTTAAAGCTGAAAAAAAAACTTTTGACATTTCTTGTGGGGTTGTCTTTCGTAACTGGGACGTAGTTGAATACAACATTAAAGTGTCAAATATGACATTTCATAGAGTTTTGAAACATGGATATTTAATGCTCCTACTATTTGCTCATGGTATAATTTCAAACTCTGTGTCCGGTCAGAAGTGCGAGCTAGAAACAGCTTTTTCACCACAATGTGTAACGGTCAAGTGCGAGCTAGAAACAGCTTTTTCACCACAATGTGTAACGTGTCAACGCTCTCTCTCTCTCTCTCTCTCTCTCTCTCTCTCTCTCTCTCTCTCTCTCTCTCTGATGTCGCGCGCTCCCGCTGGGTGCGCGCTAGATGTCGGCAGGCGGCGCGTGCAGATCTCTCGCCGTGACACCCCCTTCCGCAGCTGGATCAGCTGGATGGTCGACGGCAACTATTGCAGCAGCAGGAGCAGCAGCAACAGTTGTCCCGTCGACTTGCTTGCGAAAACCCGGTAAACGCTTCGTCCTGGTTTCTGACGGGCGCATGTTTCAACACATCCTGCTGCTGGCGCTGCTCTCAAGTCCTTCAGTGCTTTTAACGAGTTTTTGTTTGTTTTCGCCTCTTCCCATTCTAAGAAGGTTGGATTGGATATCTTGACTGATCACTGGGTGTTTTTTTTTTTTTTTAATTATTTTTTTTAATTGCCCTGACTTTGGGAGCGAGGCTGCGGGACCTCCGGACCGTCGAGCCTCCGGTGCCAACGCCTCTCGCCGCTGCCGCCACCCCGGGGCTCCTCCTCCGGCCAGGGGGGGAAAGTTCAGCCGCGCGTCTCCCCAGAAGAGCTGCTGGAACGGCGTTGGAAAGCGCCCTCAGAAAGGGCGTGAAGGATACAAATCTTTTTCAGAGAAACGGAGAAAAAGAGTTAACAACCGGGACGCACCCGTTGAGAGGGAGAAAGAGGGAGATGGGCTGCACGATCAGCGCCGAGGACAAGGCGGCGGTGGAGAGGAGTAAGATGATTGACAGGAACCTGCGCGAAGACAGAGAGAAGTCCTCCAGGGAGGTGAAGCTGCTGCTGCTCGGTAGGCTGCCCCACCCCACACCTTCCTCACACTCAGACCTCCATCGGTTGCCGAGGTCCTCTACACTCCCACCAGTCCAGCCCAGTCCAGCTCAGCCTTTAGTTTATCTTTTCCCAGACATCCCCACCACCACCTCCTCCTCCTCCTCCTCCTCCTCCTCCACCTACCTTTCTCTGTGTTCCAGCTGAGGCTCATCTTTTTTTTCTTTCACTCTGACACAGCAGAAGTGAACCAGATGTTGGTGGTAGTGCTGGTGCTGGTGGTGGTGGTGGTGATGTGGTCTAATGTGTGCCCCCTTGATCCCACCGTGGCTCTCGTACTTTTCCTTTCACTCGTCTTTGTCACCAAACAACTCGAGGCTCCCCACCCCCACGTCCAACGCCCTGCGTCCACAAACTTTTACAGTCACTGACAGTGGATGCTCGTGCAAGTCCGGGCACATACGTGTGCATGCGGAGCTGAAAAGGCATGTGGACCTGCCTTTTCAGCTGTCATTAGTTTTGTTTGTTTTTAATAGTGTCTGGAAAAAGCTGTTTTTTTGTACAGTGATTAAAAAAACAACAAACCGATGATTAGCATCAAAAATGCGCATTACAACCACATCTGAGTCATCAGATGTTAACAGGGAAGCATCTGGTTCCGTGTTTGCGAGTCTCAATGTGAAATTACACTGAGTTCATACTTCCAAAAATTGCTTGTGCAGGTTCGCTTTAATCACCCGAGAGACACCGCCGGTGGCTTTTCATGTGATTAACTAATGGATTGAGTCTGTAATCTGGCTAACAGGGTGTTTCCAGATTAAACCGGCGCTCGTGGCTCTTCCCTTTTTTGGCCCACCTGTACTTAGACGACGCGACCACGGTTCTCTCTCTGTCATTTTGGAAAACAAACAAACAGGGAGAAAAAAAGCAAAAAACCTTTTGCTGACATTTTAATTTCAGCCTGCCGAGATGACATCAGCGGCCTCGCTCAGGTCTTGGTCTATATTTCGACACAGTGCCACAGTGGAGCCGGTCTCTGGCGTGCGTAATTGCTTTGCCTGCTAGTATAATTTAGTCACGCACACACACACACACACACACACACACAGACTGGCACAGTGGGTGTGGTCTGCACAGAAGTGTCAGGGGAATTAATAAATACTCCCACACCAACGGCACTCTACGTTTTTTGTTTTTTTTTGTTTTTTTTCCTCAGTTCTACAACAGGAAGTTCTCCCCCAGCTTTCTCTCTATCTCAGTTTTATTTGTGGGAGGCGATTTATGTTTACGTCCTGTTTTGTTGCCGCTCAAACCAAGTCCTCCGCGGCGGCAACGCCCACCTGGCTGTCTGCGGACTTTGAGTTTTGAGGCTTGTAAATGAGTACCTGATTCACCCTGAGTGGCTTTTCTTCCCCTGTTTTCTTCCCCTGTTTTCTTTTCCTTTTTTCTTTCCCTTTCTTCCCCGCGAACGTTTCAGTCACGTGATGGCGCGCTGACATCTGCGAGCCATCGTCCAGTTTGCAATGTATGGAAAGATCAAACTGCTGATATAGGAGCTGCTGTGCCGCAGTGAGCAGTTTCAGGCCGCTTCAGTTCAACAGCAGTTCAGTCATGATGCTCACACGCAGAAACGCCTCCTGCCAATAATCAGAGCCGCCACCACGTAACGCGAGAGAGAGAGAGAGAGAGGAGAGAAAAAAAAAAAGAAGTTTAACCAGCCCTTTGTGGTTTAAGAGTTTCTGACTCGCTGACCCAGATCTTTATATTTGCATTTCGTTGCCATTATTCATATTTGCTTTGCTCTTTTGCTGCAGCTCCTGCCTCTTTCCCCTCAAAGGAAGCTGATTGGTTGGTCCGGTCATGTTCTGACCGGCTGGGGGGAAAAAAAAAAAGCTTTCAAGAAATATCTGTCCAAATCCAGCTGCCTTACAAGTGAAAAGAGACACTTTTATTTGCAAAACATTTTGAACAAACTCTCCCTTCAAAGGCAGCAGGATTTTACCCGTTTTCATCTGAAATCTTAATGATTGCTCTTTAAAGAAAACTCTATGTGAAACTGCTCAGAAGAATACAACCAGACAAACAGTTCAAGGATGTTAAATATTGTGCAATGAGTACAGCAGGAATTAAAAAAAAAAAAAAACCCAAAGAGGAAACAGATACGTGGCTGAAATGTTGAAGAGAGAAGAGGCTCGGACTGAGAGCGACTTCAGCGTCTCCATCAGGCCCCGCGGTAACACAATCTCCTGCAATCTGATCACATCTGGCCTGCAGCAGTGTTGCAGGAGTCGGCGATAGATCGGGCCGGCGTGAAATCAAATACAGCCGTCACCGCGTTCACGTTTGGCCTCCTGAAGCTTTGTCGGCAGCTGATGGGATACAGTAGTGCTGGATCGCGACAAACGCGGCATGAGATTTTTTTTTTTTTTTTTATTGCGAAAGCTCGCAAAAATCAATTACACACAAGCCTGTCAAACCGCTGGCGTTTTTAAAAGATTCAGTTCCGCTCTTCCTGCAGACAATTGTCGGTTTGTCTGTCGTCTCTGACGAGCAAAAGATTTTATCTCTCAGTTTTGATGAGCAGACAGACGCAAGTGTTTAGTCAGAACCCTGGAAAAAAAAATCTGAAAAGAGATTCAAATGTGTGAAGTGGCAGAAACGGAACGCTGTTTATTCACAATCCCACCAGATCTCACTGAGGCTCCGGCTCTCAGACCACTTTCCTAGGTTTTGTTTTTTCTTCTGGATCCTTTTAAAACATGTAGATATTCATCGGCATGTTTTCTCCTTTGTGTTCCAGTCATTTTTGTTGTTGTCGTTTTTATTTCTGCCTTCTCGCTGGATTTGGCAAGAACCGAGATTATTCTCCTTCTCCTTCTTCTACTTCTTCTTCTCCTTCTTCTCCTTCTTCTTCTTCTCCTTCTCGCCTTCCGCATCGTGCCCACGATACCGAAGGGATTCGGTTTCCATCCTCGGCATCGATTTATGTTAATGTCGTGAACACAATACCTGCAGTGAACTAGCCTGCTCATGCGGAGCGACGTTTCACTCAGTCTAACGGCGGCTAAAGCGGCGACCGCAGACACGAGGGAGATGTGGATTTTTCCGGGCAGCGCCTCGCTTGCACTCCGTGCCTTGCACTGGAACAGGAGAATTACAGCGGCGAGACAAAGAGCAGCGCAGGCCGGGGGCCTCTTTGTTTGAAACCACAGAGCCGGAGAGCCGACGCTGCCTTCCAAGGAAAATGCATTCTTATTTGACCACAAGTAGACATTTATGAAAGTAGGAAAAAAGGAAAAAAAAAAAAAACAGCCTCTTACATCCCTGTTAAGCCAGTCTGGGCTCGGAGTGAGTCTGACTCCTAATATTCAGCCTGGATAACCCTGCCAGACCCCCACCCTTTTTTTTTTTCAAAGCTGGGGACGTGAACTAGCAGGAAGCTGCACTTGACGAACAGCCAGAAAAGTGCCACGAGCCAGAGAGGCGGCGAAAGGAACGTCATCAACACAGTCTGTCCCGTCCTGCCTGTCAGCGCGAGTGGGTGTAAATCTCTTTTTTTTTTTTGGCTCTGACAGCTCAAGGAAAGAAGAATTTCAAGGATTCGTTTGTTTCTTTGTTTCCCACCTGGACGTGTCGCAGCGCTACCGTCCAGGCACATGTCCATTTTTTTCCCCCATGCCGCCCCAGGTTGCAGCAGCCACAAATATTCCTCATTCTTCCTTTGTGGATCATTAGCACGAGCCTCTGCAGCGAGTTCAGACTCAGCCCCCCAGGGGCGTAGGGAAGTTTGGGATAGATTTGTCTTGGTGGATTTAATTCCTGAGTTGTTGAAAAAATATAGATACACTTTTTAAAAATGGCTGATTCTGCAGCGGGTCAACAGGTGGCAAACGGTTAAAGAACGACTGCATTCCAACTCTGTCATTAGTCCTGCAAGGGTTTAAGTTGCTCTTGAGTGTGAGACAGGCGTGTACGTCCCAGAGGACACAGGCGGTACTACAGCGAAAAACTTTCTTTGACACGCCAAAGAGCAGTGTGACTTAGGCCAGAGTGAGGCTAGCTTTCTGTTCCTGTTCCTTTTTTTCGAGGCTAGGCTAAGCTAAGTTTTGGGTGGCCTTTTTCCGTTAACACTCTTAGCACCCGGGATGTTGCTATAACAACAAGTTGCCTGAAAGTAGAGTGTACTCTTTTTCTTTGGAACATCAAACCAGAGTGATAAACCCCCTCGTTTGGAGTCTCGCCCTGCCTTGATGTGTTTTACAGGACTTTTCATTTATATCCAGCAGTGAAACGGAAAATAATCTCCAGATTGATTTCTGTGGAGGAAAAAAAAGAAAATCATCATCTGCAGCTTTATAATAACAACGTTTCCTCCACACAACAGGAGACGTCCCCGTGGCGCTCCCGGCTGTACGACACTGGCTAAGTGGCTGCTAATATCATGATGATGAATTCTAAATTGGTTGAGTCCATTATCATTAAAGAGGCTTTAGTCAGCTCATTCGACTAGATGGGTGCGAGAGGCCACAAAGAGAGAACAGCATTTCAATCGATAAAGAGCCACGATGGCGTTTTGGGGCCTGAACGTGAAGTTAGAAATGGAGGGGAAATTGTTGTAAGCGCAGAGCTAGCTGCTAAAGAGGAAGCCGCCGCCGCTCTCCTCGGTTCCCATAATTGCAAAAAGAAAAAAGTATGTTTTTTTTTTTTATGGCCCCCTTCTGCTTGCCGCCGCTCTAAGCAACGTGATGTCTGGGATCGTCTCTCCAGTGGAAAAACACTGACCGAGCCAGAAGCATGACAACTGCTTCCTGTTTATGTGATTGGTGTTGAAACACCACGAAGATTCCCCCCCGTGAGAAAGCCCTGTTTCTGCGCGGTCATTACTACTGCGGCCTCTCCGTTTGGTAACGGGTGGGGCGTACCAGTGATACCAATGCCCCTATGCCGCTTTGTCGTTTCTTACACTTTTGGGGGGGCACTTCTCTCCTTAAGTTTTCAAACAGGTTATGGTACATTGTCTTGTGGCTAAACCCTCTTCTTCTTTTTCTTCTCCTTCTTCTCCTTCTTTTCCAGGTGCTGGCGAATCTGGAAAAAGCACGATAGTGAAACAGATGAAGTAAGTCCCTCAATCCCCCGGGGTCTGGTTCCGTCTCTCAGCTGCAGGTTGTCAGAGGTTTGTTAGAGGAGCAGCCGATTCCAACACGGGGCCCATCCGTGTGAACACGGGGAGGTTTTGGGGGTGGGGAGGAGCAGCCGGCCCCCATCCCAGTGTGCTCGGGCCGAGCAGGAAGGAGGAAGCCTTTTTTTTTTTTTTTGCATAACGTGTCAAACAATGGCCTTGGAGGCCAGCAGCAGCCTGGCAGGACCTGAATAGACTCACCCAGTTCCCACATTAGGCATGCTGCATGCCCACCAAAGCGCGCATTCCAGCGCTAATGAAAGTGCCGCGTGAGACGTTTCCAATGTGTGCAATCTGTGTGTCGTTTAAGCCGGTAAACATTTACCGTTTAGAACCCCAGCCCCCCCACGGAAAGAACACAAAACAACCATAAAATGAAAGCCTGTCTGCTCTGTTTCTGTGCCAGAATCATCCACGAGGACGGCTACTCGGAAGAGGAGTGCAAGCAGTACAAGGTGGTGGTCTACAGCAACACCATCCAGTCCATCATGGCCATCATCAGGGCCATGGGACGGCTAAAGATTGAGTTCGGAGACGCG